>OX422192.1:9509254-9538666 GCA_949130485.1 Agelas oroides | reverse complement strand
GAAACAGGAGAGAAGATGAACAGTACAGACAATTGAAACAAGACAATCTCTTGCAGGGTATGATCGTGTGGTGGTATAGGAGAAAGTCATTGGTTCACTGTTGATTGGGTGTCTTCATTTTCAACCACACCCATGGTGTAATGTGCTAGGCATCAGTTTAAATCAAGTGAATGACTATTTTGAAAATTCCTATATATACTTAGAACATCTTGCCTCACATTGGAAATAAGGAGAGTTAGATGCTATAGGTAGTACGTGCATATAAAGGACTGTGAGGGCTGGTGGTTGTCCAGTTCTTGTAGCCCAGTGGCAGAACACTGGCACCATCATGTGTCCTGGGTTCAATTCACTACAGCTGCCATCCTTTTCACTTACCACTATATATAATATACAGCACTTAGTCCTTTGCACAGAGATACCCACACCTGGGTAAATGCTCTACTGGGGTAAATGCTCTACTGGGCATCTCCAGTTGAGGGGAAGAAGTGGGTTCTGGAATCTAATCTAGCAGATAATGGAGTTGAAATCATTTTATTGGAAGATAGATGGTACTCATTTCTTTGACCTCTGTATGTCTCATAATACTCTCCTTGCCATGAATATCTTTAAAGGAGTCTCTTTTTTTATATGCCTTTGCTTTCTGACATTCTCTTTCAGGCAGATGAGACGATCCAACTTTTCTGCCAGATGTCAAGGGCTACTCCTGTATTTGGTAGCTTTCTTCATGTTACTGCTGGTGTCTAGCCCATTTGTGCAGCAACTTTTGGAGTCATTCACCAACCTAGGAGCACTGCATTTATATGTGGTGAGTACCTCGCTGTTGCCATAACCTCGTTCCAACACCCCCACTTAGCTTCCCATCACTTGCAATACACAAAAGCAAGTAGCTAGGACCTGAAACTCTTATCATGTGAGTGATGTCGGGGTAGAAAAAGTACATAGTTGAATGTGGGTAAGCATTGTAAAACAGCCACATAGGTGTGTTCATTCTGCTTCATGTAAGATCATAGGTACTCAATGCTAGCACTCCATACACTTAAGGTGGCGGGTAAGCTATCCACGCAAGCGCAATAATTGTTTCCGGTTTACGGCCACCATTGTACAGCTAATTTTTCTTCTTGAATGAAGCAAATCACTGTAGCAGCTGCTTCAGTAGCTTAATATCGAAGAGTTACCTAGCCGTACAGCCGTATTACAAGCGACAAAAGCATGAAGGAAACCCTGAGAAGTTTCTACGTCGTCGATTGCCGTACATCAATGGCCACACCCACCGAGAAGGCTAGGGATACATTTTTTCGTGACGCTTCATGAATTAGGTAAACAACTTTAGCAACTCTCTTTACTATAAACAGCTTCTCCAGTGGTTAGTCGAGGGGGTAACGTAAAGTATTCGTGACTAACAAATGCCGGGGAGAGTTCGTACCGCGAAACGCCACAAAAAGTGACTGTCCAATAACAGTTTCAACTCGCCATCCGTTAAGCTTTACAGCTTATGACCAAAACTCTACGTAGCCCCCTCTAGCGACTGTTGAACTTTCTCCTCGCCAAGAATGGAGTATGTGGCTCGCGTACCGTGCGAGTGAAACGTGATGAAAAATTGTAAAACTCAACCACTGCTCTCCGCGCTATTTTCTGTAGCATGGTATCAAGATTTGTTACACAGATAGTACTTGCCATACAGTACTTGAATATCAAGTTTGGCTGTAAGTGATTGCACAACTAGTAAGATGAGACATTTTATATATGGCAGATAATTTTCTTGTGAAATTATTTACCCGCCACCTTAAGGGAATCTGATCAAACAGACTGTAATAGTATATGCTGCCACTATGTGACCATGGAGGTGTGTAGGTTCACTCTTCACTCACTGTCTAAGCTTCTTTCACTCATCTGTAAAGGGAGAGCCTAAGCAAGCCCGACACTAGTGGGACTGCATTGTGCATGCGTATGTACGCTAATATGTTATGCCTTTCTATACATCTAAACTTTGAGTTTAAAGTGAAGAGAGAGCAATCTACTGGTTCAAAGCAAGGTCAAGAAGACTTTAGTGTATGTAGCTATCCAGAAGGACAGCAACAGAACAAGCCACTTCCGAAGGCAGTGTCTTGGGTGTTCATTTTATAGAAAGCATGAGTAGCCGCTAGCTGATACTTGCCATGTTGTGCGGGTGTGGACAGCGAACATTGCTGAAGCAGTGGCTTGCTTGCAGGCACTTGCCGTGTTGTGTGGTTGCGGACAAAAATGTTGGCTAAGTGGCCACTAGCTGGCACTTGCTGTGTTGTGGGCATGGACAGCTATTCTAGGCACGGCACATCAATCAAGTTACACAGGTGATGTTCTCAATAACCTCTGGGTTAAAGAGTGAGCTGCTCCAAAGTTGGTGGTAGAAGATCCTATTTAGCTTCAGTGTTAGCCAAAGTATACTCATGAGGTGGCTGCTGCTGCATGTTTTGCACATGCACTCACTCAGGTTCAGCCCAGAATGCCTTCCATTCACTACTATAAGTATAATGTAGTCAAAAATACAAACTTCGTGATTGCGTTAAACATTTCAGCTGGAAATAAACATTATTATATCTTGATGTTGTGAGGTGAAATATAGGACAGTGAAGAGGTAGTAGTTGTCAGGTATCAAACCCAGGGCTCTTGGCTTGAGCTTTGATTCCCAACATTTGCAACCTTTTCACTTTCCTTTCTTGCCTCAATATCATCAAAACATGACTCTGACCTTGGGTGATAGTATATGTAGACATTAATCCCATGATTATTTATCACTCACATCATGAGACCCTCCCAACATTTCAATACTGAGGAAGCTTGGGGGGTGAAGGCTGGAAACAAGGCTACTTTGATCCTTCATGTTAATGTATCAATATTACAGAGTGAACTGTTTGGCATAATGCTGTTGTAATATTCCTTCATAGGGTCACTTTTCAAGAATCTGGCTGTCTATCCCATCCTCCTATCGCTTTCACTTATGGGTCCTATCTGCTGCAATGTCAGCACTCCTGTTGCTCTTAGCTCGCAGGAGTTCAAGGTAAAATGTAGCTCAGAGGGAACTACACATGTTCAACTTACATGCAATATGCAATTAACTTTCAGAAGTCAGTCACATTAAGAGGGACATGTACACTCAAAAAGACATTGCAAGTGGGTCACAGTGTACAACAGCAGTTAGCCAATACCAAGAAGTAGCAGCTGTGCTGTTAAACATTTGAGTTTGACAGGGCCCTTTGCTTCCCTGTTGGTCCATGTTCAGTTTTCATACTCTTTCTGGAAGAGCTCCAGGAACACATGGCACTGACTATGCATAATACATAGCTTGCAGTTATTTGTAGGCAATACCCTTTTGCTGATGTGTAGTGCTAGGTACAATATGCAGATAAGAGTCATTCACTAGTCACTCTCATATGCTTCTTTGCTCTGAACTGTATGCTAAAGTAATGCATTAATACTTGGAGCCTTGTAGATAATTAACCAAAGCATACTCACTTGGTTCCCTCCTGTTGTTCATTGAGATAAATATTAGATGTAGAAGCTTGGTGTTATGTACTGTAAGCAACAGTAGGTGCTCATGAATAATGATATGATGTGCCAACAAAGAGACTAGAAATAGGAAAAATCCAGGATCCAGCTTGAATTTGATCACAAGACCTTCTGTCGGACACCCTTAGCTACCACTAAGCTACTTAGACCCCTGGCATGGTCATGGTTATGTAAGGCTACTAAGACTGGTAGGAGGACACTAGATTGTGTCACAACTGGGTCCTCATAAACTGTGCAATAAGTGACATTGTATGTATGTACACAAATGACAGTGAACAAATCACCTGGATTTCTCTTGACACAAGTTAAACAGCTACATTACATGGTCTGGTTCTTCAAGTTTACTAAGTATCCAAGACAGACAAGCCAGGTTGCTCTTCTAGTTCAAGTTCTGGTCTGAGCACTCATGCTAGCTTCCCAGGACAAATACCCTGCATTGCCTACTTGCATGGTCACCTATACTTCTAGTGAGGATATTGCCTTTTTCTAATAGGTAGCTTAGCTGTTAAAGTGGGTATCTACCATCTATGAAATATCTTCTTAGTGGTAGTAAACATTAGGGTTTTGTAATAAATAATTATACAAGAAGTAGGTAACTGTGGAGTTGCAGGTAGGGCAAGGTGTATCCTGTTCTCAAGTGGCTGCATGACAAACCCGTAGCCTCATACCCAGGCTTTCAACCACCTCTTGTCACTTGCAATACTACTACAGTGGCCGAAGACCTAAACTGGACGTCTTGAAATGTAGAAAAGTGACCACTGTTTTGCAGCTCACCTTTAACCATACACTAAAAGACCACTGCAATGCCAGCAGCTGATAATTAAACCATTATAGTGCTATTTATCAACAACCAGGCTGAACTAAATATTCCATGATTTTACCGTGCCTCCAGATGTCTACTTGAGATCCAGGGTATATCACTACATGTGACAAGTTTACCAGGTCTTTTCCCAGCACTAGTAGATCTACTGCAAGTAATGAGGAGAGATCTGGGTAGAAGATCTGGGTAGAAGGCTATGAAAGACTGTGTACAGTGTTGTTTTAAGAACGTGAATAATATGCTCTGTCTTTGGTATATAGCTAGTCACACAGTACCATGTGTTTTCCTTTATACCAGAACTGTGCCTACAATGAGCCGCAAGGAGAACAAATCTCTTACGGAGAAGCGAGTCTACGTGAATGACTATGTTAAAAGAAAAAAGGTAAATGCTCTTTTGTGTATATTCCTTAAATTGACTTGACTATATATGTGAACATCAGATGCTGTTACTATAGCAGTATACTATTTTATTGTACCCAAAGATACTCACAAATCCAAAAGCTATGCCTATTCCAACTGTAGAGTATTAGAACCTAGCAAAAATGGAGAATGGCGAAGTGTTTGTATTAAGGTTGGGTGTTTGTTGCTTCCTCTAGCCTAGCAATTTGACATTAGCCACATACTGACTCCACCTCACCATTGTGCACACTTTACAAAATTATTTATCACTGTTCATTTACAAAGCTTGTTCATTTTCTAAGATGCAAGAAAAGCCTTTTTTATAGCCTCATTTGAGACATGCTCCAGTACCAAGTACAATAACTAATTTGTTCAATCTTCAAACCATTCTGAGCAACAAAGTAACTTCTTAGTGTCTTGTCTTGCAATACAGCTACACATAAAGATAAAGCAGCATTGCGATATTTTCAAGTCAGAAATCTGTCTAGTTTCACTGTTGCAAGTGACATCAGGGGTATTGTATCTAGACTACACTAGATGTCAGAGGCACTGTATCTCTGATACAGTGCCTCTGACATATGACCGCTCTAGCTTAGTATGAGAAATGTGGCACAAAGTAGTACTTTGATCTACCCACACAACACACCACAAATGTTGCTGTGACCATCTCTTCCATATCTCATACATCCAGTTATGCACCTTGTATGGTAGTACTCCCCCAGAATATGCAAATGGAACTAACATGCAAATCATAAGAGATTGGTGCAAAATGACTATATAAGATAGGCCTATTTTGAGTGTTATTCCACCAGCTCATTCCAGGTTCCTTTTTGCTTCAAAACACCTATCCCTAGTAGACAAGCGTACACTCCGTTTGGCACATTAACAGAGCTTTTACTGTTGCTCATGAACAAATTTTTGTTACAGAGTCATCTCTGCTTAGTGTTCAATACATTCCTAAGCAGCAAGTCTTGGTGATTATATGAATATGGACTAATCACTTAATATCTGATCTTCTTGCAGTCACAACTTTACACAGAATATCTCAAGCAGAGTGTTGGTGCACTGGATATGAGCTGAAGGGCCAGAGTGTACCACCCACAAACTACTATGCATGCATAAGTTTATAATGTCCCTGTAGGACTAACTACTGTTCAGTGTGATTAAGCTTACATGTACTATCATGTGAGTTATACCAGTTTGATAAACAAATAGCAAGGTGTATTACAATAACAATCAACCCTTGGCTGATGAAACTCTACTGGTAACCAGACAGTAGCTTCACTTGAATAGTTACATACAAAATAAGTGAGACAATACTGTCCGTCCCAGGAAATCAGCCAGGAACTGCAAAGCAACGTTTCACATGGTCTAACTGCAAACCTGGAAAGCAAGTTTTGTAATACACAGGCTACACTGCTTGGATCTTTACTATCAAGCAACAGGGCATGCCATGTGGTATGATGTACAGTAGAGTCTAGTTGAAAGAGGTAGAGCCATGGTAGAGTTGGGTAGAGTAAGGTAGAAGTCTAATAGAGTGTAATAGAACGAGGTAGCACAACAGTAGAATGGGTTAGAGACAGTGGAGTCTAGTAGAGCCATGGTAGAGTGGGGTGGAGCCAAGTCAAGTTCTAATAGAGCCATGGTAGGGTGCGGTAGAGTCCAGTAGAGTGTAGTAAAGTTCTATAGAACCAGGTATCTATTATAGAGCCATGGAAGAGTGGGATATCTGTGAGAGTGTCTTATACATAGAATCTTTTGGGTTGAGTGGTATGCTGGTGCAGTCAGGTTTTGCAATGATAGATTAAGGCATTGCATGTTAAAATTGCCTTTCCAAAGTGCAATGTCATGGTTACTAAAATGTGTAGTATGAGCCAAGGTAATCTTTTTGACTAGCCTCGTTCCCAGGGGCTCGAAAAATCGGAGGGAGTGCCTGGTACACACTGTTTGCGCATGCGCGACACCCCCTGGAGAGCCTTCTTTGACTTTGGAAGCATTGGGGCTTTTCAGGGTGACCTTAGTCCCTTGTCAACAAGGTCAGTAGTGGAGACGTGTGGTTCCAGTTCTTCTATATGGTTGTGAGAATTGGATTGTGACAGAGTAGATAATGCAGCAGTTGGAGGCCTGTTTGGGGGAGTTGGCAAAGAGGGCATTAAGATGGCCAAAGCATCACTCCAATACAGCCGCAGTCACTACTCTAGAGATGGAGTCGGTAAGGTCCCGATTGCTGGTCAGGAAACTAGGGTTCTTGAAGAGGATGGTGAGGGATGGTGCTACTGGAGTGGGTGGAGCTGCTATGAGGTCAATGGTGGATGACGTTGCTTCGTTGTGTCTGGTCAAGGAATGTAGAGAACTTGAAGAGGGTTTCGGGACTCAGTTCACAGATAAGATATTAGGTGGAGATCCAGACCAGATCAACATGAAAGAGGTGAAGAAGGTGATTAGGCAGCTGGACAGAGAGAAGAGGATTGAGTTGTGTGAAGGGAAGGCTCCACAGATTGCAGCGGTGGCAAGAAATGGAGGATGGTTGAGGTTGTGGGATATGGCTCTTGACTTGGGACTGCGGCACACTAGAGGCCTGCAAGTGATGTCAAGGTTGATCAGTAGTCATGGCCAAGGAAGGAAGCCCTGTCATCTCTGTGATCAAGTGAACCTGGCTACTTCTGCGCTGGAACACGTGTTGGAGCAGCATATGAATAGACTGAACCTAAATGAGATGACTGCACCGGAAAGACTTATTTCTGGCGACGTTAAATTTGTGTATGCCTTTTGGAATGTCTTTTAATGTATGTGTTTGGTGTATGTAAGCAATCGTGCTCCATGTTGGGCGTTATCGATGAACCTTTGAACCTTTGGGGAACTTAGAAACTTCCGTAAAATCTACTCCGTTACACTAACCTCGGTTTGTCAGTCAATTTCTCCGGTGTGAAAGATGCCTGCCATTGACCATGCTCCGTCGAAACGATGACGAGGAAGCGATGAAAACACTCAGCTCTTCGCTTGCAAAAATTATTCGCCCGTTTGTCCATAGTCTCGTCCCCAGACCCCACCCTCTCCCGAGGAGAAACGGTCTGGTGACGAATTTCTTGGCTAACGCACACTTTTGCGACAATGTAACCTAGCGAAGAGCGCGAAAAACGGGGAAGGCCTGGGAACGAGGCTAGGGCTTTTCTACTTACGACGGAGTTATTTGAACGTGCCAATCAAATTGTAGCATGTCCAATTACTAGGGCGGCCCACTGGCGCCCTAGCGCTTGTGCGGATGCTAATTGGTGATAATTGAAGCCATGTAGAGGTGAGAACGTCCATATATGGCCAGCGCCGGCCGCGTTCAAACCCTGCTGACGTATGCAAAAGCCCAAGAAAGGCGCGCAATGTTACCAGACGGATTTTCCGTAGGTTATTTCCGGCTGGGCACGAGACTAAGGTAAACACTGCACTGTACTGTGGCACGTGAATGATGTAATCTTTCCCTAAGTTGAAGTTCATCGATCGCCCTGAACGAGATGATACAAGCCGTTGCTGTCAAAGCGATAGCATTTTTGATTTTAAAACCCCCCGAATGTATCTCACAGAGAGCATAACTCGGTACTATGGCTTATCAGCAGGTAAACTGAACTGGACTGTTTTGTTAGTGCATGGTTAGTGTAAACGGATAGTATGCAGGTTACCAAAGTTCTGTAACTCGCCCAATACAGAGCAGACAGAAAACACATCAAAAAGCAATACACACAGAACATAAACAGGAGTTCCCTTTGTGAAATGCTAGTGCTGTCACGTCTTGAAGGAGACAGGTGATCCGTGGATATGGCGGCAGAGGCATGGTCACTTCATAGTAGGCATGGTCACTTCATAGTAGGCATGGTCACCCACACAGGCTATAGATCAATGATTTGTATGACTTGCCAGAAAGTTTCACCAATCCATCCGTCAACAAATAGGGTTTAAGGGAGACACAAACACAACACAACAGGGTAAACAATGAGATAATCCAACTGAGAAGTCCATCACCAGGCTAACTGTCTTGTGTCGCTCATTCAGACTGAATCATCCTTGTCAAAAGGTCTCTCATCATACACTTATAGTCTGTAGACAGGAGCTGCCACCTCCATGTCATATCCTCAGGATCTGCCACATCCATCGTCCTCATTAGCGATGACAGCAGCCAGAAACCAGAAGAGCTCCAGACCAGACCCACCAACACCGATCCGCATCATTCAGACGGACAGCAAGGGCAATAAACGCTCTTCCACCACTTGCTCGTACACCCAGAGTGCTTGGGATGGAAAACAGCTTCACAGGCCAGAAGGAACACAAGAGAAGTCTACTAGTAAGGACTGTCTGTACCAAGGAGACTTCGCGCATGCACGAACAGTGTGTACCAGGCGCTACCAATTACCTGGCTACGCCACTGGTCTGAGGACAGAATATCTGGTTGTGTGTGGGTTGAAGAAAAGTACCCTACTAGGTATAGCTTGCTGTTTTTTTCCTGATGCATTTGTTGTTACACTCCTCACTGAGTTCATGCAGTTAGCCTCGTTCCCAGGCGCTCAAAAAATCGGAGGGATTGGCCGGGCACCTGCAGTACGCTAGCCCATTAGCCTCTAGGGAGTTTAACAACACCAGCGCTCGCGCGTGCTTCGCGCGAGATCGCGTTACATGAGCGGGACGAACATGGTGCTTTGGCCGGGCACGTGCCCGGCCAGGCCCGGCCTTCGCTACGCCACTGCCTCAGACACAAGCAGTAGCAATTCATAATTGGCTTCAACTAAACATCTGTCTATATTTGTCTACAAATTGGTAATGCTGAAGGTTAATATTTACGATATATGTAAACATATGAACTCCACCATTTGTGAATAGACCTCCAAGTCACACGATGGCCTTCTCATTGTAGCCACACTTACCGGTATGTACCTTCTGCTGTCATACACAGATGGTTTAGTATTTCATTTTGAGGTCTCTTGTATCTGCATGGATGATGTCATGCACTGTCATACACAGATGGTAGATTATTTCGGTAAATGCTGTTTGTGCAAGTATCTATTTATTATCTGGGTGGATTGGAATCTGAGCATCTTCATCTAGTATTTCATTTTGAGGTCTCTTGTATCTGGACGATGTCACTTACCATGCTTCAGGGATGTACATTAAATCAGACGGTTGAGAACTTGAGTCAAATTAATAGTGAGTGGCACTCCACCATATTCTCTCGATTCTCTCAAGTCCTGCAGGAGAGTAGCCTCGTGCCCAGGCTCCTCCCCATGCTGCTTTTCGGCATGGGGAGGAGCCTGGGCACGAGGCTACAGGAGAGTTGATCAATGGTCTCTTCTAACCTCACTCCCAGGTTTTCCCACTGTCCAGTTTTTGATCACTTACAGTATACAAAGTCAGGTGTTATGATTACCAATTCAAAACTGGAGGGTGAGAAGGTCTGAAAACAAGGCTCTGAAGTTATATGTCTGTTACACTAGATAGGGTGACTAGAGCTGGTTAATTGTTGTGGAAGGTGTATGTACATCTCCCCAGAGTTTCTCTGGCCTCATTTCCAGGGCCCTGCCCAGCTTTTCATCGCTTGCAGTATGCACTGTGAGTATTCTCAGATTTGAAAGCAGACTGTAAGTGCATAATGTAATTCTCAAACTGCATTAGAGGTACCAAAAAATGCCTCGCAGCTTGTTTTTGGTTGTCTCTGCAGCCTTCCTGAGTTTTGCAAACCACATCATCATGCAGCAGTCTACACAGCTACAGTGACTTGACTACAGATACAGCCCTATAATTATGATCTACAAAGGCCAGTGTGCTGTGTGTATGGCAAGAGCTGTTACATCAGGGAAAATGAGACAAACTCATGGCTGGATCTTTCTTAGGCTAACTCTGCATGATTGGTACCGAGGTACTTTTTGCCCAGAGGACCCAGGTTCGAATCCTGGCTGGATCTCAATGTCTTTTTTCACCATCATTCAACTCTGCAAATAAAATACATCTTACAAAATTATGTGAACAACCCACAACACTTACATGAACATCAGTGTGGAGGGATTCTACCAGTTCCACACTGAAGCAATCAGAGAGTCACCCACACTGCTGGTATCATTGCTACATCCAACATCCATACAACTTCTTTTTTGTGTATTTGGAGAGTAACGCCACCGCATGCGCAGATTCAGACATGTCAGAACATCAAAGTGCTCAGGGATAATGTAATACACGTAGGTGGATAGGAAACGACGTAGTATACGGAGCACTTCTGGTTGCCATCCAAGAAACGGTTTTCCCTGTTAGCTGATCTCAACACCTGAACATCACCAGGTTTTCTACTATACTACAGCTGAAATACAATAATGGGTCTACTGGGATAGCAACCATAGAAAGCAGCAGCTTGTCTGTCCCGGGCGTGGATGCTGGAAAACAACACCCGGTACGGGTATACAGGCTGAAAATTTCCATTTTGGAAACTTCAGACATCTATTGAACGACATTGCTAATATTGAGCTAATTCTTATATAGCTATCCCAGTAGACCAACTACTGTACTCTATGATTCCTGCAGCTTTTTATCGTAGCGCTTTCTGTTGCTGAGATCTGCTAACAGGGGATTTGCTCCTAAATGGGGCAAAATTCGGGGTATTCGGCAACTACAGACGGTATTGCTAGCACTGAGCAAGCGCTCACATATCTATTCCCAGTACACCAACTACTATACTTCATGAATCCTGCAACTTTTCGCCGTAGCTTCTTTTGTTGCCTAGATTGCCTAACACAAAGTTTGCTGTCGCATGCAGCGAATTTGGCCGTTACAATGGTCAATTCGGAAATTCAGATGTTTATTGAACGACACTGCCAACACTGAGCGGGTTCTTACATAGCTATCCCAGTACATCCGCTATTATACTTTATGACTCCTGTAGCTTTTAGCTGTAGCTCCTTCTATTGCCGAGATTAGCTAACACAAAACTTAGCACAAAAGCGGCATTACCAGGATGGTGAACAATTTTTCCGTGGACTATTCCGTATACTACCTGCGTTTCCTATCCACCTACGTGTACTATATTATCCATGATCAAAGGTAGCCTCACTGGTAGTCTTGCGGAGCCAGATTCTCACACGAAAAACGGGAGAGAGTTGTCTATGTTAGGCATTGGAGAGAGTTGTCTATGTTAGGCCACTCCAAGTTGTAGTCCGGTTTCTGGTCCTCCGCCCGCATCAGATTTCGGATTTTTCTAATTTTGGCCATTATTGGTAGTGCGCATGCGCAGAAGAGTAAACTGAGCATGTTGTGTGCACAGATCACGTCGTTCCTTCGAAACTGTTACAGGTGAGTTGTATCTAGTGCTCCTTTTGTCCCTCAAGCGATTGTGAAACTTTCATTTGTCTTATTTTTGGGCTCTTTCAGTCTCGGTCAAAGTTCTGTTGTACGCGGCCCCGAACGTGTATGTGTACTTAACCACGTGTGCCTACAACCTGAATTCTTGTGGTAATGTCACTAAGTGCCATAATGACATTAATGAAGTAACCCGCCCGCCCACCTCTTGACTGGGGGATCACCCTGATCAGAAACCGGACTACAACTTGGAGTGGCCTTAGGCATTGGAGAGAGTTGTCTATGTTAGGCATTGGAGCAGAACCTTCTTCCGGGTTGGGTCTGGCTCCGCGAGACTAGGAGAGAGTCTGGTGACACTCGCATATTGAGTTGGTGTTGCACTGTCACTGTCAGCAACTCAGTAGGTAATTAAGTATTGCATATATTGCGTGTTGGTGCCATCCCTACATAGAGAGTCGGCAGCCTCTCTGATGCACGTCATAGTTCATAATCACATGATATAGGCCATCATTTGACACACCCTTACATATTTTCACATGAGCTTTATGCACTAATTAAGTGCATGTGTGAACAGTGGATACCAGGCCCTTCTCTCAGATTTTTTTAAATGAAACTGGTCCTACCAATGTGCTATTAGGTGGTAGACTCATTCTCAGGCCTTCCTAGTCTCATCCCCAGACCTCATCCGGCACGTATATCGCTTCCAGTATAACGTGCGTGCGGGAGAATGGTCTGGTAGATATAGCCTGCATTCCTTAAACTCTGCCAAATATTTGGTGGGTCCATTCAACAGGTTATCTCAATGACGAAAACTAAATTAGTGGTGAGAACGCGGAAGTACGGATTCACAAATGCGTGATAATTCTGAAGTGTTGTGAAAACTGTCACGGCAGTTACAAGCAGCGACGTTGAAGTGGCTATTTGAAAAGTGTTTCATGGCTCAATGTCATCTTGGCTGACACAGCGGAAGGCGTCAGACAGCTATCTTCCAACGCTGGACGCTTTGAAGGTGGACGAGAATGTGGACTAGTGTTTGCTCTCTTTGCTTACTGAGCAGATGGCACTTGTATCGTTGCTGTCAGTGCCAACGCTTGGATGCTAGCCTTCAGCATCTCAATATACTGCTAATGCTTACTCTCCAACGTCAGCAGCTTTTCTTTCTACGTTCTGGAAGCATGCCTTGACACGCTGTTAGAAGGTAGACCCTCTCCTCTGCTACATACAACACTGACTTGAGCATCCACCAATGGTGAAGTATTCAAACGCCGTCGGTTGCGTGATTCACTCACGGAACTGTTGCAAAAGGGCACTTCCACACGGATTCAATCTTCCCCTCACTAGCCTGCTGTGTTGCCACTTATCACCCTCTTCAGAGGCTTGCCTCTTGACCTCGTGAGAAATTTCGGTAATTTCAGCAAGTCTGGATTAACGAGTTCTTAGGAATGTACACTGTATCTACCAGACCCTTCCTTCCCCCGCGTGCGATACTGAAAGCAATCCGCGCTGGGGTTGGTTTTAGGTCTGGGACCAAGACTAAGGCCTTCCTCACCTCCAGTTTTTGATCACTTGCAGTATGCAAAAATGGAGGGAGAAGGCCCAGTGAATGTTACAATGTGATCCATGACACATCTTTTTACAGTACAGTTGCGAAGTAGTGTGAAAACGATGCAGGGATGAGTCTTTGTAATTTTACCTTCACTTTTATATCATCCTTACCTTGTTTGCATACTTCTACACATGCCATCCCTACATCTCTTTACATTTTTAAGTCTTGTTGCAATATTATGTGTCTGACTGTAATAGCATGAAGACGTCATACCAGAAATTCACCTGTTCAGGTCAGCTGCTTTATTGAGCCAAAATTACCTAGAACCAAAGTGGTCCAATAAAGCGGCATCCACTGTATTGTGTAAATTTGAAGAAATTGTACATGACAATTCTCTGCAGGATTCAAGTCATCAAGTTGGTGCATCATGAAGCTTATGTACCAGTGAGTCTTTCTCTGTGTTTCTCTGTGTGTCACTTTTGTCGTACTTAAACCAAGCTGCAAAAATAAGGATTCATGTAAATAATACGTGGGCTGAAAAACGTACTGAGAGCTGCCTGGGTCTCATGCAAAAAGAGTTGATTGCCATGTAAATTAAATGTGACATCACATCCGGAGTCCCTGGCGGCCATCCATTAGCCATCTTCACTATGGGGTTCAATGGACATGTAAGTGACGTTTGAAATTTGCGTGCCTGATGATAGTACCATTTAATTCTATTTATGCACCTACCCAGTGAAAGTTTGAAGCCAGCACGTGTTATGATGCGGGAATCGTGGATCTACGACATTCCTAGAGCGAGTTGTGAAAGTACCAAGATGCCTGGAGATCGATGTGTTATATACAGCGAATTATGCGAAGCTGAAAGACGCTTCAGTCTCCTTACATCGTTTTCCCAGTGATCCTAAGGGAAGACAACTATGGCTACATACTTTCCACTTACAGAAGACACAGTCAGGCCCCACATGCGTGTGTGCAGTCAGCACTTTCGCGGAAGTGATGCAACCAGCACTCCGAACCTTGCACTAGGAAAGAGGTTCACATCTCCTAAGAAGCGGTGGACTCCACGGGTGAAATGTACACAGCAGAGAGACCTGGTAAAACAGCAGTTATCTTTCAGTAAGTCACCAACTCCTGTACCATCCCAGAGTATCCTCGAGCCACAGGGAGAGCCTTTGGTCTGAAAGGGAAGGAAGTCCGATGATAGTTAGTGTGGGAGAAGTTTTAAGTTCTGATCACCAAGTGCAGAAAAATCTGCTGATTCCATCTTGCACTGATGCTTCACTTAGCTTCAGCACAGCAGCTGGTCCTTCCGATTCAGATGCGCAAATCACCATCAACACTGCCCTTCTAGCAAGAGTGGAAGTATTGGAATCAGACAATCAGCACCTGAAGGCGAAGTTGCAGATGCTTTCTTCTGAGAGGAGGGAATTTCGTATGAAAGACATTGCCCATGATGACAATCTTGTACGAATGTACACAGGATTTCAGTTCATACCTTAGGGTTACTATTATTGACGGGTACAAATTTAAGCGGTTTTGGAAAATAGCGGATTTAGCTGGTATTAATTTTAACGATTTTGAAATTTTAATCTAGTTACATATTGAAATGAATGTGATAATGAATGAATGTGAAAGTAAACAATTCCACAATGATAGAGAGTTCAAAAGAATGGTTCAAAAGGGTCTTCACTGGGCAGTACAATAGTTCCATTGAGTATTCCAACAATGCCAGCTTTCTTCCATCCTTTGGTAATAATTTCTGCTCCCTTTGGGTTGTAACGAAATTGAACATGTCTACCAACCACTGAGCATGAAGGGGTTTGATTATAGTCAAACGAAAATCAACATCAACATCTTCAAGCAGTTTTCCACTCTCAAGCTGCTGTTATACAGCTGAGCTGTAGTAAACAATGAATTACTTTCTCATGTACTTCTTTGCACTGTTCGGTCTAGTGGTTGGAAGAAGTGTGTCATGTTTGCAGGCACAGGAACAAGCTCAATATTGTGTGAGGATAACTTTTGCTTAGTTCAGCTCTTTTCCTTACCAGATATGGGTTAATCACTTCATCGATCAATTTCAGAGTTTCCTGTTCATTTGACCAGTGCTTGGGATTTGAGAGAGACAAAATCCCTTTGGGAATTGAAAGCCATGTGGCTGCAATGCTGTGGTTTTTCCACCATATAATAATAATAATAATTTTTATTTCAGTGACATGAGTGTATACACTCCCAGCCGACACCACGGCTTACAAGTCACTAATATTAACAATATAGTTATGAGTTACGTTTCAAAAACATATTAAAAAGAAGTTTGGCTATTCTACTGTCTAGGTTCTGCATGATTGCAATAAACTTGTCCTTGTCTGAAAGTGCTCCGGCGTCCACTTGATGGAGGTTCAAGAGGTGCAGAAGGGGAGCTCTAGCCTCTTTCAGAGCTGGACACCCCACACAGAAATGTTGTTCGTCCTCCACCTGCCCTGTGTTGCATGACCTGCATATCCTCTCCTCTACTGGGAGGCCAGTGTACCTACCAGTTTCGATTTCTAGTGGGGCTGTTCCTCCTCTTAATCATGCCAGCAGAGATCTATGAGATTTTACTCTAACTTTCTGTACGTATTCTTCTGTTTTCCCATATTCTGTTTTAAAGTTTACATATAACCTCAACTTTGGTTTGGATGAAACCTCAGTTTGCCATCTCTCTTTTTCCAGGCGAAAGAGACAGCAGGTGACTACATGCTGGAGTTCACTGTGTGATAGCCCATCACAGGAGCTCTGGTGCCACCAGTATTGCAGGCCACACCCAGCTAAAATCTGCTTGACTTGACTTGCCCAGTTGTCTTGGTTTTGTTCTTCTGTAAGCCTCTTGCATTCTATGTACACTTTCTTGCAGATTCTGTTGCTATCAATTTGTATGATATGACACCAGAATGCAACTGTGGCCAGTTTATGTCTGCATGAAGTTGGCATCCAACACATATCCCCAGATGCAGCTGCCAGTGGATGTTTGCTACCGACTCCCAGAAAGAACCTGTAGACTTGGTTTTGCACTTTCTCCACTTCCCTTAAAGAACTGAACCTGGTCCACACCGGCGCTCCATAATCTAGAATGGGAGCCACCATTGAGTCGAAGAGCCTTTTATACACATTGTAGGATGAGCCACCTATTTTCATTAGGTGACCTACTAGGGCGTAAAAGGAGCAGAGGGCTTTTTCAATTCGTGTATGCACAGCTGTCTGGAAAGTCAGGTGTTCATCAAGAGGTATGCCTAAATAAATATAGTGACTGGAGATCGGGATAACCAGTTCCCCTAGTGTAAAACTTGCTGCAGTCAGGGGGTGAGAACGTAGGCGGAAATGGACTATAGCTGACTTCTTGCTGTTAACTCCAATGCTCCATAAGGAACACCATTCATGGACTTTCCCAATTAGTGTCTGCAAGGCCTGTTCACTATCTGTTATCATGACAAGATCATCGGCATATAGCAGACTGGATATTGTGCTGTCTCCAAACTGAACCCCTTCATTAGTGGCTGCGATAGAACCTGGGAGGTCATTTATGAACAAATTGAACAGAATTGGTGATAGCACACACCCTTGCCGTAGACCTGTTGAGATTCTGAAGGGTTTAGTGAAACTCTCATTCACTCTCACACAGTTGATATTTTCTTTGTATATGCACTTCAACATCCGCAACATTTTATCAGGAAATTTCATGTCTTGCAATTTCTTCCATAGTAGGCCATGTTCGACATTATCATAAGCTTTACTAAAGTCTACAAAGCAAGCAAAAGTTGGTTTGTGCATTTTCTTTCTGCATTCAATGATACTAGTAAGACTGAAGATGTGTTCTAAACAGCTCCTTCCAGCTCTAAAGCCATTTTGTTCCTCACACAGGATCCCTGCATATTCTGCCCACTCTAGGATGTATTGGTTCAGAATTGAACAAAAGGCCTTGTATGGTACTGAGAGAAGAGATATTCCTCTGTAGTTAAGTGGGATTCTAGGGTCACTTGTTTTGTTCTTTGGTATTGGGGTAATAATTCCATGACGCCAAACTGTGGGGATATAGAGATTCTTTAGACAGGCAGAGAAGAGACTTTGAAAAAAGGTACAGCAAACTTGATTTTTGATCACCTCCGCAGGCAATCCATCAGGACCCACTGCTTTGCCATTCTTCTGACGTAGGAGTGCCCATTTCACTAAATCCTGGTCTATTGTATCTGGCAAGGCCTCTTCAGTCAAATTGGGAGGGGAAGTCTCATTTGGATGGGGTAAAAACTCAGTATTACTAGCTTTGTTTGTATGACTGGAGGGGATACGATTCTCACTAGTGTTTAAGAGGGTTGCGAAATCAGTGTACCACTTATTCAACACATCTTCCTTGTTAGTGAGAATCTTCTGTCCATCAATGACCTCCATTGGGATTTTAGGAGACTTCTTCTTCCCCAGTCCAGTGTGTTTCCTTAGCTGGTTCCAAAATGTTTGTGGACCTCCCAGTAGTGATGAATCCAGGAACTCCCAAGTCCTGTTTGACCATTTTCTCTTAGCCTTCCTAACCAAGGAGTCAAACTTTCGTCTTAGTTGTTGATATTCTGCTCGTAGAAGTGGCCTGGTAGTCCTGTTATTACAGGCAAGCCATTTTTGTTCAGCTTTAGCAACTAGTTTTCTAGCTTCTTTTAGCTCCTGGTTCCACCAGGGTTTATGAAATGGTTGTTTGTGTTTTCTTGGTTTGCTTGTTGGTAGCTTGTCATCCATTTCATTCTTAATAATGTCGCAGAACTGGGAATAGATGTCATCTATGAGGTTTTGAGAAACAGGGTTAGTGTTTAACACATTGATCAGTTGCTTTACCTCTTCATATCTATCTTCCATGAAGTTTTGAGGGACCTTTTGAAGGTTGTAGTGAGCCACTTTGGGTGGGGGAGGTTGTTGACCATCCAAGTTGTGAGAGTGGGGTTGAGATTCTTCCATTTGGTCTAGGTGTATTTGCCATGATAGTAAGGAGTGGTCAGGAATTTGTCTATTGTCCTGATAGTCCAATTCATTTATCACTTCCTGCATAGAAGCCACTGAGAAGTGGGAAAACTTGTTAAATTCTTCAAGTTCTACAATACAGTAATCAACCACTGAGCAGCCCAATCTTGAGATGTGTAGTTGTCCTTGCCCCTGCCATTTAGGGTACAAAGCTCCAAAGACTTCAGAAGATCAATGAACTGTTTGCCATGGGAGTTCTGTTCCATGTCCAGAACTTTACGAGGAGGGATCTCTGTGTCACAGACTATGCTTATGTCTTCCAGATTTCCACATCTGGCATTAAAATCTCCACAAACGCATACTGTACCAAGGTTTCTGTAAAGAGTAATTTGAGCCCCAAGGCAGTCTAGAAATTGTTCTGCACAATCCCCCCTACTAGATGAACTTGGTGGAAGATAGCACACACATACACATAAATTCTGAGAAGTGAGTTTATTTGTAAGTTTCAGCCATAGAATACCCTCCATTTGGGAATCAATTATTGATGCATCGTAATCTTGTAGTAGATTTGACTTCACCAGAATTCCAACACCTCCTGACCCTCGTATAGCTCTTTGAGAAATTCTAAGTCTGTTTTGACCGAACCAGGAGTATCCTGGTAATGAAACTGTTTGGTCTTTCCTCAACCAGGTTTCACATAAACAAATAATATCATATTGTTTCTTAATTAATGTAGCACATTTGAAATTACTGTATGGCAATTTTGTTGGCCAACCACCCACATTCCACATTGCACATTTCAGAAATTTGTGGTGTCGGCAATTTTCCTATATATTTGCATTGGTGCATGTTTCCTCTACTTGAGGAGGTATGACTTTCCCATTGATCACAAGTTTGCCATCAGAGAAGCGGATATAAGCCCTTTTGCCCTCTTGTCTTGCCCTTTTCATTTCTTCCACTTGTATACGTCGTTCCCTTCTTTCATCGATGGTTAGATCTTCTGCAAGGTACAGCTTTGCCTTCTTGAGTAGTTGTATTTTCTCTTGTTCTGTTTTAAACTTAACAAGGATAATGCGAGCCTTTCCTTATGTTTTCTTTCCCACTCTTCTCATATCCAGTGGACTGAACTCCACATTCAGTTTGCTCTGCAAAATCTCAACCACTTTCTCTCTGTCTTCAGTAGAGTTACTACTCTCCTCCAAATTACCAATGATAATGTTGCATTTACGTTGCAATTTATCTCTCTCTCTTTCCAGGGAGACTTGTTTGGAGGTTAGACTGATCACTTTGTCTTCCAAATCCTGCAGCTTTTTCTCAGTTGTGACTTGGGCATAGCTCTTGGGAGGTGCAGGAACAGGGGGGGATTGAGGACTAGAGACTTGATTTTGTATCTGATCCTCTAGCTGTGCAATCTTGGCATCTTGTTCTTGTATTATTCTGCGCAACTCTTTTGTAGCATTTTTGTGTCTTGTTTCTTGGTCCATCACCTCTTGAGTAAGTGCTTCTATCTTAAAAGACATTCTGTCCAACATTTCACCCATCTTTCTGACAACTTCTGGGAGGTCATTCTGTGGACTGGAATCCTGGGATTCCATCAATAGCTGGCCATTGTTTCCATTGTTTTCTTTTGCAGGTGTTTGTTCCAGCTGTGTAAGTTGTGGGTTGGATAGCTCTTGGGGCTTCTGGCTATCCTGGAATGGGTTGAGACTATGGTCTTGTTGGTTTTTGGCTAGCCAATCTCCAATAGGTTCCCCTTTGTATTTGATACTTTTCCTCCACTTCTTTGTGGGGTGTACTCCTGACATGTTCTCAAACTCTGTGGGGCTAACCCATTTGGATTGGAATAAAACACATTTTCCCACTGATTTTCCCATCATACGCATCTTGTGGACATGAAATTCTGCCCTATTTTGACCGCATGTTACCTGTAATACCCTACAGGTAGGCTCTGCCCCTGAGCATTGCTCTTCGCATGTCTCGACAGGCGGTTGCGCCATTTGTGATAACAGTACGTAGCTGTGACTAAGTCTACAAGCACTTACAGATTGGTTTTACTGGATTGCTGCCCCATGAAGGTCTCCGTGGAAGGAGGTCACCGTTGGGGGTTCTTCCCAGGGTGGGAGTCGCCTAGGCTTCCGAGAGTTCCCCCGCAGAAAGCGGTCTGCTCGGGCGCTCAGCTGTCACCGTCGAAGAACCAGTAGTCGAAGAAAAACAGTAGTAGAAACACACACAGGTAGGTGAGCACAGCAGACAACTTCAGGTACACTGTCTAGGTACAGGTGACCAGTATATATGATTTGCATAGGCAGAAATTCACCAGAAAGTGAAACTACAAATGTCGAAGTGATATTTCTTTTATCTGTTAGACCCTTAATGGGGACTGATTTCTCTCCCCTGGTAGCCATTGTTGACTTTCCAATGGATATATAAGATGAAGGAGTTTGGTCAGCATTCAGAACAAGTTCTGGTGGGATATTATGCTTCTTTATCTTGACATGCACATCACATAAATACCCCCTGCGACATTCATTGTACAATCCCTGCGGCACTGGAGGATATGTTGTTGTACCCCATACGCCTGTAAATTGACTGGACCCAAGAGCATGGCATATCAAACTTTACAAGCTGTTGTGACATTGATGGATTACTTTCAACCAAGGCTCTAGTAACAGCTCTCACAACATGAATGTTAACAACTCCACCCTTACTTCTAAGAGCCTTAAGATACTGGAGTAGCTTCCCATCCAGCTCTAAAAGAATTGGTGGGCGTCCTCGGGGTTGAGCTGAAATAGCTGTAACTGGTTTAGGATGCTCCAGTTTTCTCTCATGCGCTAATCTTTCCTTGTGTGCCTTCTTAAAATTCCTTATCGTGCTTTCATTTACGTTGGGGAGAAGGGATATTAAATGACCCCTGGCTCTTTCATTTCCATTTTCAAGAGCATATTTCCCAATATATACTACCACGTTGTTCTGGAGTATCGTGTGTAATTACCTCTCATGTTTCTCTTCTTGGATGCCGAGGGTGCTGGGTCTGCAAGTTCTCCACTTCCACTGGCTAATGTCATTTCGAACTCGACTCTTCCGAGACCCAATTCGGAATATGAGAGGGAGCAGTAATTTCATTTCGCACTTGACTCGTAGAAACACGTCTGACTCTGTACTGAAAGAGCGACATGGCTGACTACTAAATGCGCAAGAGCAACCAGATAAAGCCACGTGTGTAGTACCGAAGTCACATGACCTTCTGCTGCAGGTATACGGTAGGTGGGGCTTGCAAGTGAGATTGTGCGCGAGTACAGTGGAGGTTTCTGTGTTGATTGAGAGGATACCATGAATATCGCTCAATTTGGACCCCAACAATCAGTGAAGAACTTGTAGTGCAGCATGAAAGCCACAACGCCTATGACAGATAAGTGATCGCTGCTTTGAAATTACTGCCAGGAACCATTTGCCCATCACAGGAAACTTCAAGATTTACTTACTACATAATTATTCATGGAGGGAGAGTGTCATGCCAAGTCATCGACGTTCAATATCAACAATCGGCACTGATTCGAGGTGGTCTAGAAATTCCTATTCAAGTGACTGTTGACATGGGCATTGGAGAAGGTAACTTACAGGCGTTGAAGAAGAGTTAGTAAGCGAGCACCATAAGGAGCCAATAAACGGGACGTTCAACAATGTGACAGCATTGGTGCTGAAGTCTGATGACAATGATGATGATTCAGATACAGAAGAATCGGGAGAGGAGAGGGAGAGGAGAGGGATCGTGACTATAGTTAAGGAGGGAGTGGTTCAGTGAGGCAGGGACCTTGCTTATGTTTTGAAATTACTTATTCTATTTATTCGAAAATGTAGCTAATATCGGCGAGTACAATTTTTAGCGAAAAATGGTCTATTTTGCTAAAATTGCTAAATTAAATACCCGCAATCAATAGTGCCCTTAACGTTATTTTATTAGCCTTTTTTTTGGAGTTTCTGGGCCCAAGCGTACACAAGCTCAACTACTGGGGAAGTGAGCGAAACCAGAATCGACCAACCAAACTTAACCCACTGAACCAGTTGTGTTTGACTTTGATGAAACTGAAACTCAACTCTCTGGTGCAGGACCTTGCATTTCGCTTTGTTATCAAAATCACTATGTAATAACATGGATCTGTTTTCTTTACCAGCATATGAAGGGGGTCGAGTGGATGCCATCAGTGGAACAGGCTACTGGCACATTACCGTACTCATTCAGAGATAAATGTGACCCGCTGAGTGAAAACCCGGCACATCCCGCATTTTATGAAAATCGAGATAAGACTGGAAATTGATGTATCGATGTTCAGTTGTGCAGCAGTGAAAAAATGGTAGCGATCGGTTGCTTGGTTCCCAAGTTGCGAAGCGAAAAGCGTCACGGAATGGAACTTTTCGAGGAAACGCAATGTTTTTATGTTGCTATGGTAAATTTTAATGTCTCTGTATACTATTGTGCTACATAAAATCAACACATGTTGTTGTAAAAAAGCAGCTTGAAAGTCGGCAAAGACAGTTGGGAGAGACAGTGGTTGTGAAAGCAGCAGCTTACATTGTGTCTGTAGACAGAAAGACAACCGTATATACGGACTGGAGGCTTGTGAATCGCTTTTTTGGAGAATGCGTATCAGCTGTCCATAGCAACACGTTCCCGTTATTTCGCTGACCTGCCTGTGAGTTCGAGCTTATATCATCGTTATAGTAGCAGAGCCAGGCTTCATAATTCAGTATGGTACAGTCCAAGCCCCCTGTGACACGGTGCAATAATCTGAGTTTCGCTGGAAAACGAGCTGTATGGATAAAATCACCTCGAACTCAAATTCAATATTTGCGGGAAGTGCCGGATTTTTGCTCAGCGGGTCACAAATGTCCAACAACATTTGCCATAATCGATGTTCGGTGGCAGCGAGATGTTTGTCGGGACTCCATCAACGACGACGAACGTCAATCCACATGGGTGAGTTTGTCTGCTCTCTCATCAGTTGTTCAATCTCTCGTCCTCTTTCAGGGGTTACCCTTAAGCTTTTTATAAATTCCTAGCTGTACAGTCTGCTGCAACTGAGTGATGTCAGGCATACTGAACGATGCTTCAGTGGGTGCACTACTCCTCCAATGACGAGTGCTGGGATCAAGAAGCACAGAAATGCACAACCCCTTTCCACGCACCTTATTGAGCAGATTAGGCATCAAAAATGTGGCTGTACCTTGATACTGTGGTGGGCGAGGATCAAAATCTTCAAGTGCAGAAAATTTTCTCTTTTTCATGCATCCATATGTGTGCTTCTCAAATGTAGCTTCAGACATTTCTCTTCCTTGATCTCTTCCACTGGCAAATGTATGATGTAACTGGAAGGGCTTCTTCTTCTTCACATGCAACCATCTGGTCCTGGGGAACAAAAGGGTGATATGGGTGGGTGGATTGCCACCAGGCATGCAGCAGAGCCGAAACATGTGCAAGAGGCCAATTTCCTGCGTAAAAAAGTTCTTTGTTTTGTTGCATCTGCTGCTGATAGTGGTGCAACTGTTCTTCACAAGTGTGAGATGTCTTACTATTTGCATCCAGCATTAACATGATATGCTTCTGAGGGTTCTCATTCATATGTTGTGGCATATCCTTTCGTAGCAGCTTCACAATACAAACGACTTTACCAAAGTCACACTGCATCAATTTAGCCAACTTACTACTGTATACTGTATATGCAGACATACTGGGGGCCAGTCTACAAAGTAAATGACTGCTTCAAGTATAACTCCTGTGCTAACTAAATTGTTCAATCTATCAATTGCAACTGGTACAGTTCCTACGGCCTGGAAAACATCTACTGTTGTTCCTGTCCCCAAGTGCAGTGCTAATACCACAGACCCCTCAAATTATCGACCAATTTCATTACTATCGATATGCGACAAGTTGCTTGAACGACACATCTCCCATCTGCTGATATCATTTCTGGCGTCTTCTTGCCCATTGTCTAGCAGTCAGTGGGGTTTTACATCAAAGAAATCTACGGTAACTGCGCTGCTATCAGTCCTGCATGATTGGCATTGATATCTTGAAAAGGGAATAGAGCTCTGTGCAGTCTTTTTTGACCTTCGAAAGGCTTTCGATACGGTTCCCCACTATCCCTTGCTCTGTAAACTAGAAGAACTTGGAGTAGACCGCTATCTGCTGAGATGGATTTGCAATTATCTCTCGGAACGAAAACAGCAGGTGGTTGTGGATGGTGCTATCTCTGATGAGCTTTCTGTTATATCTGGAGTACCTCAAGGCTCTGTATTGGGCCCGCTATTGTTTCTTATTTACATTGATGGGGTTGAATCAGTCACTCTCTCAGATGGAACTATCGTGCTGTATGCTGATGATATGGTTCTATATCGACCAATATACTCCTATGAAGATTACTGGTTACTGCAACAGGACATTAATGCTATCGCCACGTGGATTGCCGATAACCACCTTCAATTTAATACAAGCAAGTGCAAATACATGACCATATCTCGGAAAAGAGCAAAAGAGTTACCACCCACAATCAACCTGAATGGCATCCCACTTGACAGAGTCACTGAATTTAAATATTTAGGCGTTCTTATTACTGCTGATCTATCCTGGACTGCCCACATAAATATGATATGCACCAAAGCAAGAAGGCTGGTTGGAATGCTCTATAGGCAATTTTACCAAGATGCAGATACTACCACCCTAAAGCAACTCTATGTCTCTAACATCAGACCCCATCTTGAATATGCCTGTCAAGTTTGGGACCCTTACCTACAGAAAGATATAGATATGCTAGAATCAGTTCAGAAGTTTGCCTTGCGAGTCTGTTCAAAACAGTGGGATGCTAGTTATTCTATGTTGTGCAGTAGCCTAAATCTCCCGACTCTCGCTGCCAGGAGAAAGCAGATGAAACTCAGTGTAATGTACAAAATTGTACATGGTCTTGCTGACTTTCCAAATGTTCCCATCTCTGCAAGAGACAACCCTTTCAATCTACGAAGCTTAGCCCCCCATACATTGTCAGGATTTACTGCAAAGACAGACAGCTTTAAGTACTCTTTCTTTCCTCACTCCGTTGAGCTTTGGAATTTACTACCATCTGATGTGGCTCTGGCAAATTATAACTCTTTTAAAAATTCTATTTTAAATATACTTTAACTGTGTAATATTAGATGGGTACATACCATGTATTAGCGACATGTATGCTATTGTATGTATCCCTGACATGTAATCTCATGCAGAATTATTATACATACCTAAGCCTAGGATCACTTTTTTGTAGAAAATTACGCAATTAGAATACACTCTCCCTGCAGCACGTTCACAGGTAGCAGCTGCCACAACTGGCACTCTCACTGCATCTCTCGTATACAAACCGATACTTTCATCACCTCGTAACTCGCTCCAGCAACGTTGTAGATCCACGATTCCCGCATCATAACACGTGCTGGCTTCAAACTTTCACTGGGTAGGTGCATAAATAGAATTAAATGGCACTATCATCAGGCACGCAAATTTCAAACATCTCTTGCATGACCATTGAATCCTATATAGTGAAGATGGCTGCTAGGGACTCTGGACATGATGTCATGTTCAATTTACATACTTCAGGTCTTAGAGTGGAAGGACTCATTCCTGGGCCTGGGAAAGGAGGATTTGTGGACCTTGGCCCACCTCATGTACTGTAGTGTCCCGCAAATATCCCCCCCCCCCTGCATTTTTAGCGCAAAGTCTTGCAGAGGTATTTTTATCCCGTGCATAAGCCCCCTCAATGATATATGGCTGTTTGCAAAATACTATGTGTGGCAGTTCCGTGTAGAAATCGAAGGTTTTTCCGTCGCGTATTTCAATCGCATCGCTGTGCCGTTAAGGGCGGGGTTCATATGCGCTTCATAGATTATTAGATATTCATGCATCTACAAAGCACGTATGGACCCCACCCTTAACGGAAGTTCAGCGATATGGCGCAGCAATGCAATCGAAATACACGATGGAATAACCTTCGATTTCTACATGGACTGCCACATGTATAAATAACATCCTTCCAGATAGCAACTACAAAGGCGTTGTCTTCTATCTGGACACGAATTTGTGGGCGGGGCACCGGAAGGAAGTGCGTAATCGCGAGAGAAAATGTCACATCCCGTGTATAAGTCCCCCCTGCGCTTTGTACTAAGGCTAAGGTTGCAAAAGGGGGGGGCATATTTGTAGGACACTACGGTATATGTCTTTCTGTGTGTCACTTTTGTCATTACATGTAATTACACCAAGCTGCAAAAATACACAGGCTGGAAAACCTGAGAGCTGCCTGGCCGTGAGCTGCCTGGAGCTCAGTTCCTGGGAAGAAAGACCTTGCCCCACCTCTTACGTATGTCTTTCTATGTGTCACTTTTGTCATTACATGTGATTACACCAAGCTACAAAAATACACAGGCTGAAAAACCTGAGAGCTGCCTGGCCGAGAGCTGCCTGGCCGAGAGCTGCCTGGCCGAGAGCTTCCTGGCTGAGAGCTGCCTGGAGCTCAGTTCCTGGGAAGAAAGACCTTGTCCCACCTCTTACGTATGTCTTTCTGTGTGTCACTTTTGTCATTACATATAATTACACCAAGCTGCAAAAATACACAGGCTGGAAAACCTGAGAGCTGCCTGGCCAAGAGCTGCCTGGCCGAGAGCTGCTAGGCCGAGATCTGTCTGGAGCTCAGTTCCTGGGAAGAAAGACCTTGCCCCACCTCTTGCGTATGTCTTTCTGTGTGTCACTTTTGTCATTACATGTAATTACACCAAGCTACAAAAATACACAGGCTGGAAAACCTGAGAGCTGCCTGGCCGAGAGCTTCCTGGCTGAGAGCTGCCTGGAGCTCAGTTCCTGGGAAGAAAGACCTTGTCCCACCTCTTGCGTATGTCTTTCTGTGTGTCACTTTTGTCATTATGTAATTACATTTACAAGGATTTCATAACCAATACAGAGGCCAGAAGGAGCAATGAACATTCCACCTAGCGTCGTTCCCAGGCCACTCCCAGATTTTCTCTCACAGATGTAGAGAAAAATTGGGAGAAGGCCTGGCACTTTCTGAATTTACAAGTATGGTGGCTGCATGGGTATTGGCTACTGTACTGGTACTGGGCAAGAGCGCATGATGACATCATTTTTATTTGGGAGGGAGGAGGAAGAGCGTGTAACTTCCTATTCTAGCCGTGGTGAAAGCAGAATCTCCCACGTGTACTATAAATAGCACATCCGGTCGAGTTGTAGCAAGTGTACGGGTGAAACCAATTACTGACTGCCTCACTGCACAATGTACTTTCCATAAGAGTCTGCTCATCTACAGTTGACAATCTTGGGCTTTACATGATCGTCAGGCCATGTTTTGTCAATACACTTTATTCCCAAAGAAGATAATGCCATTTATCACACACAGCAATGAACTAGGAAGGTCAGCAGTATATAGTTTGTCGAACTTGGGGCAGCATAAATTCTAGCTTACATGTCATCTTGCAGCAAAGCTGTTTCTTTCATGGAAAAGTGTGTTTAAGCCTATGAAATTGCTGGTTGTGTTTGATATCAATGTTGAACAATAAGTGAAACGCAGCCTGTTTGTTCTGAAAGTTTTCACCTTTTTCCGATTATGTCATGCTCACGTGAGAAAAGATGCCAGGCTCTCCCCGCTTTTCCGTACTGCAAGCGGCAGAAAGCTGGGCAGGGCCTGGGAACGAGTCTAGCAAAGAAGTAAGATAGGGCTTTCATGACCTACTATACTTCCACTTACAATGTGTTTGTCATTATCACTCAGGGATGGTGAGTTGGTTTTCAATGGAGAGCCACAATCATTTGCAAATCACTTTAAAGACTACAAAAAGACCCAAGCATCCCAGTTGGTTGCAAATTTTCCATATATTTCAACAAATGGAGTTTGGGAAAAGTTGAGGTAAGTAAAGTAGACCATATGCCATACTGTACATATAGTATCAAGTTTTTGACCAAATTTCCACTGATCAGCACTTTCTACATGTGGCTTTTGAGAGTAGACTCCATAGATCTTGCATCAAGTAGAATTACAGAATGGCAAAGGCTGTGTATACAGCTGCATGCTATTCTGGGTTATAAGAGGAAGATCAACATGTCCTATGTATAATCATCAGAGAGTCGGTAGACCCTCTATGTAGGGATGGCGCCGACGTGCAATATATGCAATACTTAAGCAAAAGCCGTATAACTTCACCACAAACACGCTAAAAGCTTATTTAAGCGCCCATGCCTCCTCTTTGAGTGCCTTTGTGATCAGCAAGACTCATATAAGTGGCCAAAAGCCACGCAGAAGACAGCTAAACTCAAAAGTGTGCGATAGCAAAAGTGCAATTTTTCTTTCTTGTTACGACTTTTGTTCAAACAACGATATCTCGCAAACTGTTTAAGTACTCACCGTCATTTTAGCACGAAACTGATGCTTATCACAGCGCAGAGCTCTACGACCACTCAGCGTCTTCATAGCTTCAAATTCACCCTGGTCAATAAAAGCCATTCACAACACTCTGAGGCTGCTGTCCGTTGCTTAGGACGCCATTTTCTAATTTTGTACGCATGCGCACATGAAGTCTCGTTCCCAGACCAAAGACCACGGTCATTGGTCTGGAAGCGAGAGTACACAAGCGAGCGGGCATGACTGGCACGGTCTTTTCCCCCCGCGGCATCGGGCAAGACTTATGAACACCACGTAGGTAAGGCGCTGCATTCAGCTGCCTACTTACAGCTACACTACAAATAGCCTACTCACAGCTTTAGTGAACTGTA
>OX422192.1:9480659-9509054 GCA_949130485.1 Agelas oroides | reverse complement strand
TACCTCACACACGCACACTTTCAGTACTTTAAGAACAAGTTTACATGTCGAGACGTGGCCAATTCTTCTTGCTATGGATTTCAAGACACCTTTGAGAACTATTTTTCAGTGGCCTCAATGCTTCCTATCTTTGTCATGGGAGGCATCAATGTCTGGCTTCAGAGCAAGTAAGAGCTACCCCCCTCACCCCCTTCCTTTTTCCTCTTCCATCCCTCACTCCTCTCTCTCCTCCCACTCCCTCCTCACAGGGTACACTACAAGTACAGGATGGTCCTGGCCCTACTGATCATGCTGGTGTTGTTTGTGGTCACTACAGTTTTTGTTGGAATATGTACCACCCGCTGTGAGTCTGCCGAGAGCCAGTTCCTCGTGTCTGTAACTCTGTGAGAACTGTCCTCCCTTTCTGCAGGGGTGGACGCATTCTTTGCAGTGACTCTCATTACCGTCATTGTCATGAACAGTGAGCTAGACCAAATCACTCTCTCTTCCCCTGTTTACTTAGATAAACAATTTTAGGGCTTCACTCTGAGCTCAAAGCTGAGGTCATTATAAAGCCATAACTAGTATCCCACCACACACACATACAGTGGCTTCCTCTGTGTTTCAGAGCAGCACATTTGGATTTGCTGGAGTCCTCCCAATGAAGTACACCTCAATTGTGATGAGCGGTCAGGCCTGTGCCGGCATTTTTGCTGCTCTTGTCAACATCCTTTTCACTGCAGCAGCCACTGACATTACAGACAGTACCTTGGGCTATTTCTCCACGGCTGTCGCTGTCATTCTTCTTTGCATCATCTCCTTCTTACCCTTGATTCGACTGGTGAGTCCCCTTTCCCCCCCACTCTGCAGTTGAGCAAACTCTCTTCCTCCCTCCTTCAGAGGTTTGTCCAGTACTACTTATCTCAAACCAGCGTCAAGACTCAGAAAGCCAAGCAAGAAGCAGGTACTGTGTATGCTCACATTCATGTGAAATTTTGACTGTTACCCCAAATTTTGCCCCTTGCACATGCATCAACACACACAGCTGTTCGTGCTTCAGTGAATGTTAAAACTGTGAATACTGCACCCCCATTCAGGACAATATTTTGTAAAGTAAGGCCACTTTGAGTAAGCTAACAACTCATGTTTGGCTAACAGGCCGTTTACACAACCGTGTGTACCATGCTCTCTCCTCTCCTCCAGATATGGCTGTATGCTGTGAGTGTGTTCCTCGTGTTTGCTGTCACCCTGTCTCTGTTTCCAGCCATTCTGTCTCATATCCAGTCGACCTCCCCAGACCGCAACACCTCCCAGTGGACTAGTAAGGAACAGACACTAACAACATTGCTCATATGTTAGTCTCTGGTGCTTTCTCCCCCACAGGCACATACTTTACTCCCCTTGTGTGCTTCTTGCTGTTCAATGTTGCAGACTTTGTGGGGAGATTTATAACACACTGGATCATGGTATGTACAGTGTCCATGACCTTTGCACTCTGACCTTTAACATAGTCATGGTTTGTGTTGTTGTGCAGGTTGGCAAGAACCCCTTTGTGTTGCTACTGCTGTCCACACTGCGAGTGAGTTTTGTACCCCTGTTTCTCCTGTGCAATGTGATGGTGGCTGGAAAGCGGACCATCCCTCTCGTCTTCAACTGTGACGTCTTCCCAGTTGTGTTCAACCTCCTGTTTGCCATTAGCAATGGCTACCTCAGCTCTGTTGCCATGGTAGCAGCACCACAGTAAGGGAATAGGCCCCCCATGGTAGCCCCGTTGTTATAGTAGCAAGTCTGACAGTGTTGTGTGCCATCTTCTGTGTAGGTCTGTTCCTTCAGATCAGCGTGAGACAGCCTCCACTATCATGGCCTTCTTCTTGTCAGGAGGACTGTTGGTTGGAGGGAGCATTTCCTTTCTATGGACTAAGGTGGTTGCGTGGTGACCCCTCATTCTCATGTGCATTGTCATTACTGTGTGTTATTTATGAACATATCTAATTTATGAGCCGCAGGGCTTGGATTCTGTAATATAATTGTATGATACAGTGACAGAGTTTGACAGTGTGATCCTATGAGGCTAGTGTGTTCGTTTGAGTTTCACTCGTTTGCTCTTGGGTGCTAGTTGAACTTCATCCTGGTCTGTCGGCTCAAACACGTTCAGACACTTGCCACGACTCATCTGCTTGGCTGCAGTAGAGAACAGAGTCCTCATCTATATATATAGCTAGTGATCAGTTGCTGTGTGCCACTGAGTATTAGTAGTACAGTGCTCCTGGTCCTCACCTTCTTCCACCCCCAACTGGTAGGCCAGGTTCTGCAGAGCTCGGACCTTCTCCATCAGCTGAGAGTGCGTGAGGCTGGCAAACTCTGAGCAGAAGGAAAGCACTGTTGTGTACTATATAATCCACCTGTAATCACCTCACTGATCACTAGGAAATCATTTATACCATTGATCATACGGTAGTCATCCCGCTGTACTTCCACCAACCACTTGGGGGGCGCAGGAGAAAGGTGCTGAGGAGAAAAGAACAAGACTACTTGTCTACGCTGTGAGGCTACAACACAAGATTCAACTCTACACAACATACTCTGTTACTCACCAGCGGATTGAAGTCCCCGACTGCAAGAGAGAAAAAGATGAGATGCAATGATACATCTGATCGCCAGTGCGTAAGGTATCAATGTAAGTACATGTACGTACGCATCCCTATATATCAAGGAACTGACTGTATTCTGGACTACGTTACGTAGTTATGTAGGTCAGTCGAAAACTCTGGTCACTCACAGAAGTTGTGGTCCGGCCACATCACTGGAGAGTCGCAGCTGAGACGCTCTGTAGAGACCAGAGACTCCGTGTCCCGCTCTACCGCCATCGCGATATCGATGCATATAAACCGCGCCCTTCTGGGGATTCCCCTACTTTCTTAGCCTCGTTCCCAGGCCTTCAATCACAGCTAACGCGGTGGAAGGCCTGGTAAAACTCCTACGTAGAATGACGTCAGGTGGACGTAAGGGTGGACGTAGGACTTTTGGAGGCGTGGTACTTTCAGTCTAGGAACTAAGCTAAAGCAGGCGCTATCGCGGACAGGCGTTCAACAACGACAGAACAGTCTGGTGTTACTTCTCGGGTTCAGGATGCCGCCTGACAGATGCATAAAGGACGTCCGTGAAGCCAGGTAATAAATGTCCTTTGTGTACATGTATTCCCTGGCTTCAGACGTCCTTTATGCATCTGTCAGGCACATGTACTGCTCTGTCGTTGTTGAACGCCTGTCCGCGATAGCGCCTGCTTTAGCTTAGTTCCTAGACTGAAAGTACCACGCCTCCAAAAGTCCTACGTCCACCCTTACGTCCACGACGTCATTCTACGTAGGAGTTTTACCAGGCCTTCCACCGCGTTAGCTGTGATTGAAGGCCTGGGAACGAGGCTACTACTTTCTCACCCGCGGGCGGTTCAGCCTCGTTCCCAGGCGCTCGAAAAAATTTTTCGAGCGATTTCGAGCGCCTGGGAACGAGGCTATATTGTTGCCAACTGACTATGGACACCGGTACTCAGTTTCAGCACATGGCCCCCGGCAGTGTACAGGTACCGTACCATATCTCACTACCTGAACAGTGGGAGATGAAGATAGACCCCTGTACTGGGTGGCCTTTCTTTGTGGACCATGTGCACCGCACCACTACATGGGATGACCCTCGATTCCCCACCTCAGGCTACACCGCTCTCCCTCAACCAGCTCCAGGAGTTAGTAGCACACCAGTAGTGTGGGACAGAGAGGTGGTACACTCAACCACACACCAGGCAAGGCAACCTGAGGGAGAAAGACTACAACACGAGTCAGGTGGTCTCTCTCCTAGCGAGTTGCCAGCAGATGTGCTGCAAGAGAAGCTGGGAAGGATTGATCAGGTGAAGGATAAAGTGGAGGGCGTACGTCAGAGAGTAAAGCGATTTACTGGCCTTAAGAGCAGCACAGAGTATGTTACTCTTGAGGAAACTCTGATGCAATACATGTTGGAGTTGGATACCATAGAAACACTTGGATCAGCACAAGTGAGGCATGCCAGGAAGGATGTAGTGAAGTCCATTCAGCTACTACAAGAGCTCTTAGAAGCAAGAGCGACTGCATTATAGCTGTTGGCTGTATGTTGTTTGTGTGTTGTCTGTGGGACGGTTAGCGGTACATACGTGCAGCGTGGCATGTTACGTTTTTAAAATTTAATTTTCAATGAAAACATTTTTAATTTTCAATGAATATTATTAAAACCGGAAGTATATATAGGTGCGCTGTGAGTCGCTGCACCGCAGAATAATGCTACCAACTCGCAAGATGCAGTGCAACGCGGTGATGGGTGCTGTACTAGTTCTACTGCTGCTGCTGCTGCGGGAGGGCACCGGCGGACGACCCCAGCGAGCCAAACGAAGAGTCCCGCCGAGGTTGGACAGACCGCTGAGTCTGGAGGAGTTGAAGTTTGAAGTATGTGCACTGCCTTTTGTTTACACTGGCAGAACGTTATAAAAATGCTCGCCAAGAGCTTGAAAATAGGCCCACGTCGATGGTATGATAACGATATTCACATGCCGTTGCTTGTGTGACATAGTTCCAGGCCCTTCACAGCGGAAAAGGTGGAGTGAACTTTCCTTGCGCGCTAGAAGGGTCTGGGAACCAAACTCTATTTACCATGCTTCTCCGTGCAATATGTATAGATGCTACACACACAATAAATGCCAGTACTTCCCTCACACACACAGTGCTGCAGTCAGCCCTGGACAGGCTGCTGTACAGAGGCTGCAGCGCTCCTTGACAGCAACTCCACAACGAATACTGACCATGCTCTGTGTGTGCAGGAAGCCAGAGAGCAACTGTACCAGGAGGCAGCAAGCCCAGTGGTGAGCCCAGTGGTGAGCCCAGTGGTGAGCTCTGTGGTAGACTCTGTGGTAGACTCTGTGGTAGACTCTGTGGCAAATGCTGTGGAAAAGGGTGCCAACTGCTCTCTCTCCAAAAAACAGCGGGTGAGATGTTGTCTAAGATAGTAGAGACATCTAGGACAAACTGAATGGTACACTTTTCTGCAGTTGGTAAAGCATGTACTCCACAGCCTCAGGCTACTCCACTGCAGACTATCCAGCACTGGGTTGCTTAGCAACCAAGCAACTAGACTGTAGAATATTTGGCTGCTCGTTTTGAGCATGTTATCGTGAAGCCCGGTACATGCAACGTGTGAGCCATTGAGCAATTAAGCTGCTTTAAGTGGGCTTTGACCAACCACCTGTTGGCCAAATAAACTATGGGCACTCTCTAAGTGCCTATGAATATCAAGTTATGCAGACAATCATCGCTCTCCCTGGCAGAAGGAAGCCCGCAAAATGTACTGTGACTATCTGCGCCTGCTGGATTCCATCTGGATCTATGGTCTCCTGAGTGATATGCAAAAATGGGCTGCTTCTGGCTGTGTGCGGTTCTACAACTCCACTCAGTTCCGTTCACCCAGTCAAATATTTGAAGGCATTGCACTCTGGCACAAGAAGTGGGTATGTACACCAAAAACTCACATCTTGATTTGATTAGATGTCATAATTTGTAGATGTTGTTGTAGATGCATTAGCTCTCTGTGAAGCACCATTATCACTGAACGGTCAATATTGTCTTCACGAGCCTACACTTGCAACAACAAGCATCTGGCTGTCCAGTTTCCCTGGCAAAACAGATAACACAACACCTTACGAACATCATCATGTGCTCTCTCTCTCACACACACACCAGGCTAACAGGCACCGATGCTGCCATCCCTTCTTTACCCTTCGAACCTCACTGTCATCCACCATCACTCCTCGGTGCAGCAAAGGCATGCAGAGTATAACCAATCGCTGGGACACCCACCTCACACGAGTGACCCAAATGATGCACATGCTGGAGCTGTTACGGAAAACTGGCCGGAGACGTAAGTGTCTGCGTGGCTGCGTCAGTGAAAGGGAGGTGCGTTGTTCCAACCTCATGTGAAAATGCATGAGCTCACCTATGCAAACACTTTTTGTCTTCCCATTTGAATGCACTGTTTGTTGTGTCAAATATCGCTTTAATTTTCGTATACTGTTTTGTAAATAGAGCACTCACCGTTGTGTGCATAAACAGTTGTGTCCAGATGCTAATGATGTTCAGCTAGTGTTCGTGTTTACTTGTACACAGGACTCTGGCCATGTAGTCTGATATAGTATTATTTTTTTACCTAGTTAGTCAAAGTTCACAGCTTTGAAGTGGCTGCTGCTCAAAGCTAAACTGATCCTTGCCAGAGGGCATCCTGCCTTTAATGGCCCTAACCACTCACTAAGTGGATTTAAACACAGTTTGTTTTGACTGGAGGTAACTGGACTGGCTGCCTGTACACTGCTGACTCCTGCCCTAACAGTCAGGCCTGAATCATGCAGAGTTCGTTGTAAAGTTGACAAACATGGTAGTGTTTTTTTGGCCAGGTGGGTACACTTCCTATTATGGATTTACTAGCCATTCCAGAAATAATGTTCCCACTGATACACCTCCACACGTCATGTGGTGTTGCGTGCATGCCCTGCCGTCTGATATAAACACACATTTCTCGCACCATTGCAAGCATGCAGGCATTATTAGTCTCGTGTTACAAGTGGTGTGGGGTGCTTGTGAAATAATTTATTTTTCAAGGAATCTCTCTAATTAGCCAGATGGGATCCACAGATCACTAATGCTACTAATTGAATACAAGTTACTATATGGCACCAAGTGTGGGTGCGGTAGCAGGTTTGGAATTCTTATATACTGAAATATCATGTTCTGAGACAAAAATATGTAGAGCAAAATTGATTTTTGTTGCTGTTGCTGCTGTGTGGAGTGTGAGAGGGTGGGGACAGCTACCACAAAGATTGCTGAATGTGAGGTTTCTTATAATTGAATAACTTTGGAGGTCTTAGCCACTTCAACTTGTACGCCGCCTGGCTCAATTGAGTTTGAGATAAATTGTTTTAGTTTGTGGCTCTTTCTGCAAGGTCTTTGTGCCCGTGTTGTACACATGCCAGTCAACTGTTTTTCTAACGACAAGCACCTAGCCTTAAAACCCCCCACAAAATGGTGTTACAATAAGGTCAATTGTATGAGTAATTTGATTGAATGACTTCAATTCCCTCTCTGAAATGTGCAATGCGGATGAATCATCTTGTCGGATGATACGCTAGGAGTGCACGTGGCTGTCAAAAGAACCGGCCTGGTCTGACAGATTGTGTCTAGAGAACACGGGTGTCTGTGGGTTAATTAATTAACTTTCATTGTTTTTGCCAACTTTGCAAGAACGTCCAAAGGGTTAATAATATGACTGAGGTCTAGTTCAAGAGCAACACATCTGATTCATTTCTGAAAGTGAACGTGAAAATCTAGTTGGAGAGATGAGGCATAAGATTGATTGGTTGCACACAGGACACAAACACCTATGGTCTATGTCCCTGTTCTGGAGGGGTGCGTCTGGTCTTCAGCTAACAATGATCTCTCCAAGAGAATGGCTGCACAGAGAGAGAGGGAGGGGTACACTTGTTACCATTCATTCTTAAGACCATTTGTGGTCGGCTTACTTTCCAAGCTTGGCAATGAGCTTCTCACAACCGGCTCCATGTGTCTGAGTGCAGACTTGTGGAATGTCTCAATCTCAGACCTCACGGCTCGAAAGCTTTCAGCTGATGAGTCCAGAGCTTTCTTCTTAGCTGATGACTCCAGAGCTTTCTTCTTAGCTGTGTGTATAGATGGTGATACACGGCCACAAAACAGGGGTGGCATGAAATAGAAATCATGTCTCACCAGCCAGCTGAACTTGAAATTACCCACTCACTGTCATACTACACAGAGATGGCACTAGTTCAACAACAACAGTAAAACACTACCATGCAGGCAGAGATGGTGGCTTTGTACTATATACTCTGAACATTGTGGATAGTTCTTACAAACAAACAAACACCTTCACTGAGAGATTCTGGGCTCAATGAGCCTGTTGGGGACAGCTTGACATCAGCTTGGGCAGCACCAGCCGCGGTGGTCCTCTCCAGCTCAATGACTGGAACAAAACAAACATAAGCATAATCATATCCCAGACTTGTGCCACAAGCTCTGCTAATCTAATGCACTGTAAGAGGTTAACGCTATTTCACACCACAAGACAAGAGTCTGCGCTATGTGCCTGTACCACCACCACACAATGTAATCTTGCTAACACTGCTCCTATATACCTTCACTAGTGGGTAGAGTGGTCTTCACTATCGGCTCCACGTGCTGCAGAGAGCTCTTCTGATAGGTTCTGATGGCTGACTGGATGGCTGGGTGGATCCTGCGCAGGGGTGGTGGGTCTGGAGGTGGTGTGGCAGAGACAGAGAGGGAGGAATCCAGCAGAGACGACATGCGCTTGACATGATGCCCTTGCTTCTTCTGGACAACCACTCCTGTGTGAAGTTGAGGAGGTAAGGGGAGAAGGGATGAGGGGAGGGGAAAGGAGTAGTCGAAAAGGCTATTCTCTGACTCACTTCCAACAGGGTATGCCAGTGGGGGCTGTGTGACCTTCACATGTCGCAGCTGACGACGATTGAAGGAGATCACTTGATTTTGGACAGTGAACTGGGCCCACTCTGCATTGTACCCATCCACTACACGACCTGAAGTGGGAAAGAGAAAGGGGGAGAAGAGGGAGAAAGGAGGAGCACAGAGAGTAAAGAAGATGCACAATGCCATGCTCACAGACACGCACACTCACCCACTTGAAATGCTCTCTTCACCACTGTCTTCACAGGTTGCAGAAACCACCACCGAGAGGATTTGTGGCCAGCAGAGAAAATATTTGGAGAGGGAGGAGGAGGAGGAGGAGGAGGAGGAGGAGGAGGAGGGGGAGGGATGGTGGTGGGTGCCTTTGCTTCCTTCCTTTTTATTGGAACTCCTTTCCTTTTCGCTGGAGTTACTGTGACCTTTTGTGCAAATGAGGCTGGTTTGGTGGTCAGCTCAGCTCTTTTGGAAATGGTGGCTACTTTGCGTGGAGGAGGGTTGTAGGACTTTGTGGAAACAGTACTCCTTTTAGCAACAGCTCCATGGCTCTTTGGTGAGGGGGTTATGGGAGACTTCTTCGAGACAACTCGCCTTTTCTCCTCTCCCTCCTGTCGTCTTGCTCTATCTGTTCTTAGCTCCTCGGTCATAATGGACGCCAGGAGGGGACGGGGCGGATGACTATCCTTTTCCTCAGATGTTGGAACTAGGAAGGTGTGTTCCCGCAGTTGAATCTGCTGAGCCATCTGTGCGTCCAGCTCCTCCTGTCGCTGCCGCTCTTCCATGTGGAGCCTCAGGGCCACTTCATAGTCACCCAAGCTGTCATTGGAAGGGGAGAACTCCTGCTCCTTAGCATGGGTAGAAAGGGATGGCTCCTGCTCGTTAGCATAGGTAGAAAGGGACAGCCCCTGCTCAGCAGCATAGGTAGAAAGGGACAGCCCCTGCTCATTAGCAGGAAAGAAAACTTGCTTTACTAGCTGTTGCAGTTCTGGTTGCTGTTCTTCAATATCAGTACTGTCCGTTACACTTCGGAACACTACACCTAGGCTGGGAGTGTGAGAGGGGGAGGGGACCTGAGCATGGTCTATGCAAGTTCAAATTGAGAGACATGCCTACAGTCTGTATATACCTGTCTGAGTGTGTCAGTTGTCCTTTCTTTGATGCATTGTGTGAGGGGGGGAGGAGAGAGGGTGGGAGGAGTTCGGTGAGTGTGGTGAGGATCTGGCTCAGTGAAGGACGCTCTGAAGGTTCCCACTGAATGCAGCTGGGAAGGTGTGAGAGTATGGAAGGTGTGGGAGTGTGGAGGGTGTGAGGCAGGGAAGCTGGTGTGTTAACAGCATCCACTGGATGTACAGTGTACCTCATCAGACTGATGAAGACCATTCTCACCTCCTAATAAGCTCAGCCATCTTGGGCTGGGCACTAGTTGGAACGTCTGGCTGCTGTCTATTCAGTACAACGGCCATGATGACTGCAATCGGCAGCATGTCGTGAAAAGGTACACGACCACACACCATCTCGTACAAGACCATGCCAAAACTGTACACATCAGCTGGAAACTGGTAGCGAGCATTGTTCAGGACCTCTGGAGCCGTCCAATGTACCGTGCCAACATTGCCTGGGTCGTCGGAGGAGGGGAAGAGGAGGGAGAGGAGGGAGAGAGGAGGGGAAAGGAAGGGGAGAGGAGGGGGAGAGGAGGGAGAATAGGGGAAGAGGAAGGGGAGAGGAGGGAGAGAGGAGGGGGAGAGGAGCGAGAGAGGAGGGAGAGAGGAGGAGGGAGAGAGGAGGGGGGGAGGGGGAGAGGCGGGAAAGGAGTTGGAGAGGAGGAGAGGAGAGAGAGGAAGGGGAAAGGAGGGGGAGGAGGATGCAACTGAACAAGATTGTGAATTTCATCATACTCTTACATGTACCTGTCATAGTGGCTGACTCCAGTCTCATCCGGGCCAGACCAAAATCACAAAGCTTCGCCTGGCCGTTGGGTGGGACAGCCGTGAGGAGTACATTCTTGCTCTTGAGGTCTCGATGCACAATGTTAATGGAGTGGAGGTACTGGAGGCCCCGACATATGTCCATACCCAGTTGCTGGGTGGTATGAGGCAGGAGAGAGACTTTATCAACATGGAGGAGCTGGAGGGAGGGAAGAAAAGAGAGGGGGGGGGGGGTGGGTAAGGAGGAGGGGGAAAGGAATGGGAGAGAAGGGGTGAAGGAGAAGAAGAGGAGAGGAACGGAACAGGGGCAATCGAAGGAGGAGGTGAAGGAACAAAGAGAGCAGAGACAGAAGTGAGGAGACATTAACATCTGTGCACACACACTCTCCTACCACTGAAGCCAAACCCACGGCAGGGTCACCTGACCTTGTGCAGTGATCCTCCCGCCACAAACTCCATGAGAATCGCAAGCTTTGGTGGGGTTTGACATGCCCCCATCATCAGCACAACGTTGGGATGTCTCAGACAGTTCATGACGAACACCTCTCGACGGAATGCATGCATAGCTTCTGGGGTGAGCTGCCCGCATGCAAACACCTGTACAACAGGAGGGGGAGTTACACAGTATAAGGTGAGGGGGCTTCTTGTACAGAGGAAATCACTCATCTGAACACACTGGGACCAAGGGGTGTTCAGACAACTGAGATGTTCAGGGAGGGAGATGTACCACGAAGCACATGTACATGCAGTCACAGATGGGGTGCAGTACAGTGTATGGCACATTCAGGGTATGCTTACGTTGGGAGTTATCCCGAGCAGAATACCACAACAACTGTCCTCTCTCAATAGGACAGATTCTCACCTTCACTGCGACCTCATTCCCCCTCCACCTCCCCACATACACCTCCCCAAATGCACCTCGGTCCAACGACTCCTGTATCTCTACCTCCTCATAGTTCACATTGAGCACAGTCAGGGGAGTAGGCGGGGCCACACGCAACTGGTGCAGCTCAACTGCAGAGAGCAGAAAGACAGCAGACCATGGACAATCTGAGAGCCGGCAATGGACACACACAACCTTGTTCCCAGGGCTCCCCCAATATTTGGTTCACAAGGAGGGTAGTCTCACGTGGCCAGAGACTAGCGGGAAGGGTCTGGTCCACTGCCTAACACGCTATAAACCCTCACAGATAATTGGGGGTGTGATACAAGCTCATAAGTGGGTATAGTTATGATTGGCACAGCTCTGAACAACTTCACACCTTGTACTGTATTAGTGTGTGGTAGCAGTTAGCAAGTAACTGTCTACATGCTGACTGTGCAATACAAATCAGTGGTCTTTCTTCCTAGCCTCGTACCCAGAATGGCCTGGGTACGAGGCTACTTCCTTCCAGGTAGGGTGTAGTGGCCACGGGAGACTAGGAGAAGGGGAGGGGAGGCTGGGACAAAAAAAAACCCCAGAGAATGGGCTACAAACAGGGCTAGACTACACACACGTACTGTACTGGCCATACACAAACAATATACAGTTGACTATCTATATATACATCAAGAGAGCATGGCAAAATGACTGCTCAAAAAGTGTGTCCTCACCGATGAGGTCCCTGAGGGTAACATTAAGGATGACTGCCTCCCGATTCACCCACTCTCTGCAGAGTGGACAGCGGAACGTTGGTGCTCCCTTCCCCCCTCCAGAGGACAGCTGCTCCACACATGGGTGACAGAGGGTGTGGCCACATGGCATGGACATTGGGGGGCGTCCAGTGCCCAGGAGGTTGAAACACACCGGACATTCGCACGCACTTAACCCCTCCATCACTCTACAGTCATAAAGCAGCATCTTTACTTGTGGTGAGTTATGAGCAGTACAATCATAGATAATATACCCTCCCCTGGGAGGGTATATTATCTATGGTACAACCCAAACTCACTGCGGCACTTGCCGCCTAACGTAGGTCACATTCATCCATGATCATCAACTTACCAGATATGCAACACTCACGTCGATGTGTCTCCTTGCTGCGACAGGCAGTGCTAGTACAAAACATCGCCATCGACTTTGCCAAAAGTCATGTGGGTGGTGCCAGGTCGAAGTACAGTACAGCTAGCTTCTAATGACGTCATAGGAATGGTTCTCACGTGGTCTCTCAATACGGAAGCTGAGAAGAGAGCGTATTCCCACTCGACTCCAGCCAGCCTTTGTGCCCAGTACACTGTGCGTGGACAGCGCCGGCCACCTTTCTGTGTGGAGCGAGATCTCAGCGATATTGTTGTGCAGCGAAAGTTTCGGAAAGATGGCGGCAGTGCCTGTAAGTACAGTCTCCACGGCGCCGACGCTGAAGGAAGGATGGCTGCAGAAGAGAGGTGAGGAGGGTGGGTGGGGGAGGTGAGGGCGGGAAGAGACTAGCCGTCCACTTGGTGGGGACCTGAGACGCGCAGTGAGGATAGCGTAGTGTGTCTGGGGGAGGCAAAGGGAGATACCTATAGTTTACACAGCAGCCCTGAAGTAAATTAGCAAATGCCTCTCCTCCTCCCCCATCAGGTGAGTACATCAAGAACTGGCGTCCGAGGTGGTTTGTTTTGAAATCCGACGGTTCTTTTCTGGGATACAAGCAGAAACCTGTGCCAGGATCCACACCCGAACCACTGAACAATTTCAAAGTGGAACGTAAGTCATCTGTGGGAGAGATGGGAGGGGAGAGGGAGGGAGGGGAGGGAGGGAGGGGAGGGGTTGGAGTATGGTGGTTACGTGACAGGAGGGTTGGGGGAAAGGAGGAAACTGTTATATGTTATGGGTAGGGGAGGGAGGGAGTGGGGGAGGGAGGGGTGGATGTTGGAGTATGCTGGTTACATGTTGCTTGTCTTTGTTTCAGCCGGAGTCAACATTCTAGCCAATGACAAGATTAAGAAGAATGCCTTCATCATTAGGTAAGCAAGTTGCGAGAAGACGATGCTTTCTTCTCCCAGGAGGCCGCTCTTTTGCTTTGTAGGAAGAACTAGAAGGACCCCATTGTGTTTTTGCACAGACGCCTAACAACGATACGGATACAGGAAGAGCCTATAACAGGGACAGAAGATGAAATAGAAATAAAAGACTCTAGAACAGAAAGTAGCAGGGCTTCTGGGGATCCCCCCACCAAGATACTTCATGTCTGCTCTTTTATTCCCTTCTGCTCCTCTCCCCCCCACCACCCTCACAGAGTACTCCAGTGGACCACTTTCATTGAAAGGACATTTTGTACTGAGAATGAGCCTGACAGGTATGTAGGGAGGGAGGAAGGAGAGAGGGGGGAGCTTGTGTAGGCAGCATGTATTGCTAACCTGTCACTGGGCACTTACTCTAGGATGGAGTGGATTGAAGCAATTCAGAAAGTTGCTCAAGATCTGAAGAAGAATGAAGTTGATACTCAAGAGTTGCGTCCTAAGAAAATGCAGGATGCTATGGCCAATGCCTCTACCAAGGTTAGAGTCCAACGTGCACCCACGCATGTGTGTGTGTGTGAACTTCTCTGCTGTGCCCACAGAAAATGGAGGACTTTGAAATGCTGAAAGTGTTGGGAAAGGGAACGTTTGGGAAGGTGAGCTTCAATCATACTTGTGTATATAGTGTGACCAAAGAGACTGGTATATTTTCTTCTCTTCTTTTCCTCATCCACTCTCCCTCTCCTCCCTCCTCCTCTCCCTCCTCCTCCTCTCCCTCCTCCTCCTCTCCCCTCTCCCTCCTCCTCCTCTCCCTCCTCCTCCTCCTCCTCCTCCCAGGTGGTGATGTGTCGAGACAAAGAGACAGGAGAGATAATGGCCATGAAGATTCTCAAGAAAGACGTGATCGTAGCCAAAGATGAGATTGCACACACCCTCACAGAAAATAGAGTGCTCCAGCTCACGAAACATCCCTTCTTAACTGTTAGTGTGTGTGTGTGTGTGTGTGTGTGTGTGTGTGTGTGTGTGTGTGTGTGTGTGTGTGTGTGTGTGTGTGTGTGTGTGTGTGTGTGTGTGTGTGTGTGTGTGTCATTAGAGCATCCTGTGTGTACATTGCTACACCAGTGCACAATGCACAGTTGATACACTTCATCAGTCAACAAATCAAAACAAGCAAATGGCTTCTCACAACTTTCATATACCGCTTCTCTTCCCCCCTCTCCTCTCCCTTTTCCCTCTCTCCTCTCTCTTTTTCCCTCTCCTCTCTTCCCCTTCCCTCTCCTCTCTTTTCCCCTTCCCTCTCCTCTCTCTTTCCATCTCTCCTCCCTTCCTTCTTCATAGTCACTGAATTACTCCTTTCAAACCCATGACCGGCTCTGCTTTGTGATGGAGTATGTCAACGGTGGAGAGCTCTTCTTCCACTTGTCTCGAGAGCGTGTATTCTCCGAGGAACGCACCAGGTTCTATGGCGCCGAAATCATACTTGCCATCCAGTACCTTCACAAGATGGGAATCGTATACAGAGACCTCAAGGTAGGGGGAGGGGGGGGGGGGGGAGGGGGATCGTAAGAGAGGGAGGGACAGATGGAAGACTTAGTGTATGTGTAGTTCTTGCATTTAAGCACTTAAACCATTAATCACATGCCAGTGCTTTTGTGGGCTCCTCGAAACTAAGTGGGTTTATTACCATCTCATCAAGTGGCTGGCACTGACACACACACTGTACATTATACACTGGGAGTGGGTTGTTAGACAACTTGAAGTATGTCCATGCACTTTCCTTACCTCTTCTCCCTCCCAAACACACACTCTCCCCTCATCCCCCTCTCCCCTTCACAGCTGGAGAACCTCTTATTGGACAGTGATGGCCACATCAAAGTCACTGACTTTGGTCTGTGTAAGGAGGAAATTACATACGGTGCCACCACCCGCACATTCTGTGGCACACCAGAATACCTTGCACCAGAGGTGAGGATGTCCCTGTCAATTTCCTATTAATGCTGCGTGTCCCCAGCACTGCCCCTTATGGTGTTGTGTTAGGGTAATGTGTGTGTGTGTGTATGTAAGGTGGAATCATACTGAAAGCAGATGGAAACTGTTTTTTTTTTTTTGTTTGAGTTTTCCCCGACTATTGATACACTGATTTTGTTTGACTGACTAACAGGTACTTGAGGATAGTGATTATGGCAGTGCAGTGGATTGGTGGGGAGTGGGGGTGGTGATGTACGAGATGATGTGTGGACGCCTGCCGTTCTATTCCCGAGATCATGAAGTCCTTTTCGAACTGATCCTTGTGGTAAGTGGGGAGGGAAGGAAGGGGGCATCATTCCAGTGACAAAGGAGAGGTGCGGAGTGGGGGGGAGAGGAGGAAGGTAGAGTAGGAGAGAGGGGAGCAGTGTGATTATTATGATGAGAAGGGGTTACAGTTAAATACGGTGCCACGTTGACTGCTGACCCCTCACAGGAGGAGTTAAAGTTTCCTGCCAGACTGTCAGAAGTGGCCAAGAGTCTTCTCTCTGGCTTGCTGACAAAAGATCCTGAAAAAAGGTAGCTAATGTACAACATGGGCCCTAAGTTCCACTACTCTAAATGATGCCCCCCCATCCTCTCTCCTTGGCAGGTTGGGTGGAGGGAAAGATGATGCTGAGGAAGTGAAAAAACACATCTTCTTTGAGAGTATCAACTGGGACGATCTCTACCAACGCAGGGTTAGTGTGTCACACTAAGCTTGTGTGCATAATTTTTTTCTGTTCCAAATTTCTCAGATTTCACCCTATTATGCAAGAGCTGACTACATGCATATGCTCATACTTCAATTTCATTCCAGCACTATGCTTGCTGCTCAGATGCCCTTGTTATGCTGGCATAATCGACTCAGACCTCACACACACACACACACATCCCTGTACTGCACCCTATTTGACTGCAGGTGGAACCTCCTTTCAGGCCAGACATTAAGGACGATACCGATGTGTCTTACTTTGACACAGACTTCACTAGCGAGAATCCTGAACTGACACCTCCAGACATTGGTGAGGAAAGAGACATACCGTCTGTATAATGGTCTCCTCTTTCTCTTTTGCCTAGCTTCCTTCCCTTCTACCTTGCTATAGCAGGCACAGTCCATAGCCATGCAACACAAGGAATCACCCCCTCCCCCCACCTTCCTATACCTACATGTATAATGAGTATTTCCCACCCCTCCTTCCCTTCTCACCTATATGGACATGCATAGTGATTCTACCTCCTTCTTATCCTAATCCTCCTCCCCCCATTCCCAGCGGACCCCAAAGCCCATGTTGGTGATGGTGTTCACTTTCATGACTTTACTTTTGCGCCAGAGGCTGGAGTCAACTTCCAGTGATGACAGTTCTTGTCTCGTGTAGCATCTGTTGGGTGGGGGCAACATGGTTTGTGGACATGCATCGTTTGTGTGCTACTAACAAAACAAACAATTGAATGTTTTTGTTTATTGTTGTAGAAGAAATACAGTCTTGTACGTGTCACTGATTGCTGTATTCCTCTGATGCCGAATGTTGAACTTGAATTTGCTCTTTAGATCCAAATTTCTAAGCATTAAGATGACCACTTGTCTTTAAACGTGCTTTCTGTACGTGCGGGAGGGAAAGGAAGATATTGCGTCAATAATGTGTAGAGGTTCTTAAAGCTTGTCACTACTCACCAGGCCTGACTTGGAAATAGGTTTTACCACTGCCCGAGCTACCCTGCTCTCCCGTTGAGCTTTTTGCCTGCATGCAAGGGAGATAAGGATTTGACTCAGAGGCTGTAAACAACATGAGAATTGCTCCAATTAGGCACATTTTATGTCTCCTCTAACCTTCTCTGAGCAGCACTGCGCTGTTCCCTTGTCCATTGATCCCGAAACACCCGCACAAAGGGAAACCACAGGCCAAAAAAGTGGGCTGGGGTCACTTCCTCCTGCCCAACTCCCGGCTGGACACAGTAGTACTGCGCCACAGAGGAGAAGGTAGATAGGGCGTGGTCGAGGGCATGACTGGCTGACACTAGATGTGAGTCAGCTGGAGAAGAGTGGACACAAGTAAGGTATTTCTAATTAGAGTGCACCCATGGTGATGATACCTTGTTCCAGGAAGCCTTCCATTCTGCTCTTGAATGGCTGCAGTAAGTCTGGAGACGAGGTGTCTACAACACACTTCACACGCTTTCTGCAAACTGATGGGAAATCAGAGGGAAACTAAACGCATACATGTCATCTCCCTCGATCTCTTGACAACGTTTGGTTAACAGCTTGATGGAGAGCTCACTGACTCCTGTACGCACCTCCAAGGTCTGTTGTGAGCTGGAGGAGATCAGCTCTCAGTTCCTCAAAGCGAATGTGAGAGGCTCCTAACAGGTCTGTGGGGTCTGGGAGGGGGAAGGTGGATGCTAGAGTGCCTGCACACTGGAAGAAGAAAGACCACAAAGTGAGCTCATGTGAGTGGTGATAACTTGTGTAAATAGAGGCAATACATGATCATATATAGGAGCAACCACCCTGTGAGAAGAAGCTTATCATATGTACACATGACATTGTGGTGTTGAATTTCCAGCACAGAGAACTCCTTACATGGATTTTAACTTACTCATGTTTCCGCACTTAAGGTTACTATGACTACCAAGGCTTCACAAGAGTCGACCGCTGACTTCTTAACAAAGTAGCTGTATATTGTACCACTTTCCATATAAGGATCTGTTTTCATGGTTGATGCTCCATCCAATGCTCAGAAGGTCCTCACACATGCATGGTTTCTGCACACTCAAACAAGACTACAACGCAACAACTAGCGAAAGGTGAACATTGGGAGGCCATTACACACCTGGTCCACATGGGTGACATAATAGCGCACAACATACTGCAGCAACGAGCAGGAACCGTCTGAGGTCCTCACGTCTGTGAGCTTCCCCAGGACTTCAACATCAAAGCCGTCAGCTTGTCCCCTGGTGCGATTACCCGCATTCATGATGTTGCCTAGCGCCAGTATCAGACCCAGCACCTTACAAACACTAGTGGAACCCCACAGTGACTGAGGAAGGGGAGGAGAGAGAAAAGGAGAGGAGGGGGGTAGATGAAAGGTATAGAGAAGGGAAGGACAGGGTTAGCAGAGGAGAGGAACTGCAATAATGAGGTGACAATGTTTTGCTCTTACCTTGCAAGCCTTGGTGATGTTGTCAGTCTTGGAAGCAACAGTAGCCAGCCCGTCACTGAAGAATGTCTGAAAGAGAAAGCACCAGACACGCTCTCTGAACTGCACAATCCGTGAGAGTTCATGGAGAAACCTGAGAGAGGGAGGAGGAGGAGGGGGAGGGGGAGGAGGAGGGGGAGGGGGAGGGGAGCAAGGGTAACATCATAAATTGATGCATTGAAAAATACCTGAGTGCAGCATACATTTCCGGTTTGTCCAGTGCCGTGTCAGGGGAGGTGTTCAGATGAGCAGTAATCATCTCCAGTTCCTCCTGAGTAGCTTGCTGTGTGTGAGGGGGGAGAGAAGAGGGGAGAGGGGAGAGGGGGGGGGGGGGGGGGGCATTACAACTACACAACTCCCAGGGCCAGCTGCCATCCTCACATTGTCCCACAGTGCCTGGAGGCTCTCCTGGTCTACAGTAGAGCAGTCCAATTGGTACACTGCGTGACGTATGTCTGCCATCTCAAGATGCAGGCTGCGCATCAGGATACCCACTGCCTGAGAACGTTTCTGGTCCAGCACGCTTACAGGCCGTGAGACAGGCAGCTTGGCACCAAAGGACTCAGACAGTGCTTTCTGTCTGACCACACCTCCACCCTTCTTGGCAAACAGCTCCTCGAAGTCAGCCATGTCCTTCAACTCTGGCTCATGCAAGTTGGACCATACCACATTCCTGTGGCGGCTCAAGTCAACAGCTGTGTACTGCACTCGCTTCCAGAACAGAGGTTTCATGGCTACACGTGGTTGATACCGGATTGCACGGGGACGGTGGTTGGGTGGAGGTGGAGGAGGAGGTGGAGCATTGTGTGAATGGAGGGAGGGTGGGGGAGGAGCACCAAGGAAGGGCAGGGGAGGAGGAGGAGGTGGGACATTGTGTGAATGGAGGGAGGGTAGGGGAGGAGGAGGAGGTGGGACATTGTGTGAATGGAGGGAGGGTAGGGGAGGAGGAGGTGGGACAGTGAGGGAGGGCGGTGGAGGAGGAGGAGGAGCACCGAGAAAGGGTGGGGGAGGAGGAGGAGGTGGGGCATTGAGGAAGGGTGGGGGAGGAGGAGGTGGTGGGGCATTGAGGAAGGGTGGGGAAGGAGGAGGAGGTGGGGCATTGAGGAAGGGTGGGGGAGGAGGGGGAACAGGAGGAGGGGTAAAACGACTTTTTGTCTGTTCTGAAGTGTCTGCAGGCGGTAAAGGAAGTGAAACAAAGTCACTCTTCAATGCAGGCGAGTCCTTCAAAGCAAGAGGGGTCTTGCTCTGTCCAGGAGAGTCCACCTTCGACACAGGAGACTCGTTCTTCACATGAGGCGTGCTCCTTATCCTATCCTTCATTCCTGCAACCTCCACCTGCAGTTCCTGGATACGTTCCTCCAAGTGGCCAATTTTCTTCTCATGTGTTTCCTTCATTCCCCTCACGACTTCACCATGACGCAACTCCAGCAGCTCAACAGCCTGGCTATGCTGCCGCTCAGTCTGGGGAGGAGGAAGGGATAGTCTTGTACAACTGAAATTCTGCTTCTTTTTTTTTTTTTTTTGTGAACAAATCATGCACTGTGTCATGATGCACCATATGTAGTACCTGTTGCAGTATTTCCACATGTTCCTGTTCTGTGTACTTGAGCTTTCTCAGCTGTGGACTCAGTTCATGTGACTGGTCATGTGACTGGTCATGTGACTGGTGTGGCCACACCTCCCTCATGTCTAGACGACCAAGCTCCTTTGTCTGCTCACTTGAGGCACCTGAAGTTTAGGCACATCACAGGATACACCACAGGTGAAGGAGATGACTACTACTTTGTGCTAGTCTTGCTTCCACCCCCCAACATTTTCATTCTCCAGTTTTGTGTTCATGGAAATGAAATGCTCCACTATGTTGAACGCAAACTGACATGGAAACAAGTGCTGGGGGGAAAGGTTGGGTATCAAGCCGTGGTACCTCACCTGTCCATGTGTATCGAGCTCCGCTGCTGAACAGCTCTCCCTCCTCTCCAGACCCAACCTTTCGCAGCACCCCTAACCTCAGGAGCCCCTCACACACTCCCCTCCCCTCCTCCTTCCCCACTTCTCCTACACTCATCACCCATGTCACCAGCTCCACCCCCACAAACACACCCTCCCTTGTCACACTGCTCTCTGATGAAGCCCTGCACCAGTTCAGCAGGGGGTCCTGTACGTGTAGTGTGTGTGTAGTGTGGGGGGGGTATATATTAACTTCAAGATATACACAAGGGTCACTGTCGCTCCTACCTTTCTCTTCTTATTATTGTTATTATTGTAGTGTGGGGGGGTATATATTAACTTCAAGATATACACAAGGGTCACTGTCGCTCCTACCTTTCTCTTCTTATTATTGTTATTATTGCTGTTGCCAGTGGCATCTATTCCTGGTGTGCAGAGACTCTGATCTCTAGTCAGAGTCACCCTCTCCCCTTTCTTTCCACTCGTCCTCTGCTCAGATGCTCGTTTCAGAGATGCAATAATCTCCAGCAGCTTCCCCTTTGGGGTTGGAGTCACAGGTCTGTGGGGGAGAGAGAGGAGGGGAGGAGGGAGTGAGGGAGGAAGGAGAGAGGAAAGGGTCCTGAACACACAGCCATACCTAAATGGTTGTCTCACAATGTTCTGTGTCCCCTCTTCTTCTTCTTCGCTCTCTGCCTCCCTGCAGTAGGCAAGCACTGCCCTCTCCAGAGCCTCCTGCGTAGCAAACACACACACACACGCATAAAAATAAGAAGAATATGCTCGGTCCTAGAATGCATGTCAATAGCATGACTGTGACTGTCCCCCCCTCACACCCACCAGTTTGGAAAGAAGCGAGATATACTCAGTCTTGAGTCCCCCGCCGCTCTCCTTCTCTTCTCCCGCCAGAAGCCACAGTCGCTCCACACCCTCCCATAGCTCCCACACCGCACATTCCTGCAACAGGGGATAACACCAGTCTGTTTCACACGCATGACACGCCAGGGTGCGCACTGCAAGGAAGACTCACCGGCGCTCTGAGAAGGTTTGCGGGCCCGCCGTTCACCACATCCCAGCTCGTGTAGTCCTCGACCCACCAGCCGTCCTGAGAAAGAATCGATTGTAGGACCTCCGCCGTAGCCATCATTTCTGGCTTCCATGCGTGTAAGCGTGGAAGGTTTCAAATATAGCGCATTCGCGCAAAATTCGCGGCATTTAGCGCATTTGGGGATTGCCCCTTATGTGCACTCAGCTCAGCATATACCGCATATATCCATTGGCATATGAACAACTCTGCATTATACTATAGCTAAATGAAATACTGCAATCTGATTGGTCATTGCAGGTAGTATAAATCACTTATACCACCTGTAAATTGAACATACCAGAAGTCTACTTGTGTTCAGTCGATGAGATCTATCACTCCCTGTCAACTTTGGACACTAGCAAGGCAACAGGCCCAGATAAAATATCAGCTCACATGCTAAAGGCTACAGCTAGTGCTATAGCACCATCTGTGACTGTTTTGATGAACTTGTCCCTCCAAACTGGCACTGTACCTACAGAATGGAAGATGTCTCTTATTGTACCAATACCAAAATCATCAAAAGCTACTACCCCTAATGATTATCGGCCTATTTCTCTCTTGAGTATTCTGAGCAAGGTGTTGGAACGGCATGTTCATCATATTATCTCAGACCATCTCCATATCATGCATCCTCTCTCAAACTCTCAATGGGGCTTCCAGCCAGGGAAGTCTACAGTGACTGCACTACTAGCCACAGTTGACAACTGGCTGAGAATGCTTGATGAGGGTAGTGAAATCGGAGCTGTCTTTTTTGACCTACGAAAGGCATTTGATTCTGTTCCCCACAAAGTACTTATGGAAAAGCTACAACAGACTGGTCTAAATATCAACATCCTGGCCTGGGTAGGAAACTATCTTACTTCCAGAAAGCAGATGGTAGTGGTTAATGGATCAAGCTCATCAGACTCGCATGCTCTATCTGGGGTACCCCAAGGATCCATTTTGGGCCCTCTTCTTTTTCTAATCTATATTGACGACCTGACATACCTACCCATTTCAAATGGCAGTCACTCTGTTCTCTACGCAGATGACCTCCTACTGTTTCGTACCATCAAAGGAAGGGAAGATTTTCAACTTTTACAGGATGATATTTCAAGCATTGACAAATGGGTACAACAGAACCATCTTACCTTTAATTCTGCCAAATGCAAGTATATGGTGATATCTAGAAAAAGAAGGCCTACTTATCCTGGAGTTTTATACCTCGGAGATACACCCCTAGAACAGGTAGAATGCTTCAAATATCTTGGCGTGATTCTTGCTAGTGACTTATCCTTTTCTCAACACATAGACTCTGTCTGCTCAAAAGCCAGAAAGATTCTTGGTCTCCTGTATCGAAGATTTTACAGTAATGCCAGCAAAGACACCTTGCTCCAATTGTACCTCTCACTGGTTAGACCTCACCTTGAATATGCTAGTCCAGTGTGGAACCCATACATGCAAAAACACATTAAACAGCTGAAGGATGTGGAAAAATTTGCATTACGTATGGCAACCAGATCTTGGGACAGTGGTTACCAGGACCTTTTGTCATTGACGGATATTATTGCCCTGGAACCCAGAAGAGCTCAGGCCAGCCTGTGCATGTTGTTCAAAATTGTTCATGGTTTATGCTTCTTCCCACCCAATATGATTACCACAAGGCCAAATCACAGTCAGCGTACAAACAGGCAACTACTGCTCCAACAACCATTTGCTGGTACCAACGCATATTTTCACTCATTTGTGCCACATACTGTTCATGCGTGGAACTTGCTTCCTGAGTCTGTTGTTAACTTACCTCTGCAGCATTTTAAGAGTAACATTGTTAATTATAGTTCTTTATAATCCTGTACATAATATACTTATAGCTCACTGCTCCTGGTCCTTTTGTCTTATTTGTAGTGCTGTGTTCGTTTTTGTGTTGTCCCCCTTTAACAGGGTGCACTCCTTATTAGCATATGGCTATTTTGTGCATCCATTGCCTTTTGCATAAAGTTTTATATAAAATAAAAAAATAAAAAAATAAAAAAACTTATACCACCTGTGATATCCGTAGATAGTATAGAGATAGTTTAATACCATGAAGCGCTACAAATATAGCCACCAGCTCTCATACAGTTTCTGTACGCAAAGCGCTAAGCTCGTTAGCGGTTGTATGACAATGGCTGCAGTCTGAAGACAGCTTCGGATAGAAAGCGTTTGGCTCGACAGCGGTGGTCTCGAACTTAACCGGTTCACACGGAGTTTGCCTACAGTTTCAATGGGAGCCATAGGTAGCTACTATTCAAGAAAGCGCTAGTACTCGCTCAACACAACACTCACCAGAAAGTTCACAAATTGACACAATGTCATGGGGCGGGACATTTCGGTCTCATTCTCAGGCGCTCTGAATTTGAATTCGGTTTTGAATCCCAATCACTAGCGAGCGTTGCCGAGCGAGTACAAAGTTGAATCGTTGCAAGGTAAGCGGTCAGCGAACAGCTTGAAAGAGAGCTCGTTCATTCAGAATTTGAACTGTAGCCGTTGCTAGGCAGTTTTGTTGCTAAGGAGAGAAATGCACGCAGTTTTGTTGCCAAGGAGAGAAACGATTTGATTGGCTATAGTATAAATACCTTATACGATGAAACCCTCGGGGCCTACGGGATTTAGATCCCCTTGGAAACCATAAACACCCTTGCGCTTCGCGCGCGGGTGTTTATATAGGTTTCCGCGGGTATCTAAATCCCGTAGACCCCTCGGTTTCATCGTATAACCTATATTTATACTGTACTACATGATTGCTGGATGTGTATGCACAAGTCATATGTTACTATCTACATCTGTTCTTCAAATGATGTGGACCTGCAGAATTGGGAAGAGATCCACACTGACTAGTAGCAAGACTATTAACAACCAATCAGAGAGCTGTTACCATGGTGATTCTCTACTGCTTGTGTGTGATCTGAATTGACTGGCTCCAATGGGAGTCTAACCAGGTGGTGGCTGGTAGGAAGAGGGGGGAGGAGGAGGAGAGAGGGGAGGAGGAGGGGGGGGAGAAGAAAATAAGACAAAGGTCACATACAATTCAACACAGCTGGGAGGCTCCCTCGTCTCACCCTTTCTCCAAGAGTCTCAGCCGAGCCTCTCTCTCCTGCACTGCCTTCTCACGACCTGCGAGCAGTGGAGGGACAGTGTGAAATAGAACTATGCACAGAACAAACATGGCACTTACCTGCCACTTTCCTTTCTCTCTCCAACAAAGCTCTCTCCCTTCCCCTCAACCTGTCCTCCCTCTGGCGCAGCTCAGCCTCCCTGCAAGATAGCTCCGAGGTTGTCCTACCCTTCTCTCCTGTTGAAGTGGCTCCACTGTCTGACACATGTGGAGAAACTCGCAGCAGTAATTCCGGAATGTCTGGACGTTTCTCTGGCTACAGAGGGAGAAGAGCAGAGAGGGAAGACTCCTTATGCAATAATTAATAATTGTTCGGCTCCAAATGACCCACCTGTGTCTGCAGCAAAGAGGCAACGATGGCTTGCAGCTCTGAAGAATACTGCTGGGGGATGCGTCGGAATCGCCCTTCTCTCACCCTCATCTCCAATACTTGCTGATTTGGGGCCGGGAAGGGTGGGGCCAGTGCACACAGTTCATACACTAGGCAGCCCAGTGACCACAAGTCTGAACGCTCATCATATTCCTGCTCCCTCAACTGTTCCTGGGAGTAAGAAAATGGGGATGAGAGGGAGGGTGAAAGGAAGGATGAGAGGGAGGGTGGGAGGAAGAGATGGTGAGAGAGAGGGCGTGGGAATGGAGACTCACTGGAGACATGTAGTAAGGTGTTCCCACAAACGTTTTAGCAAGACTGAAGTTATGATGGAGGATTCTGGCCAGACCAAAGTCCCCCAACTTCACATTGTTGTTGCCATCGAGAAACACATTAGCTGGTTTCAGGTCACGATGAAGAACCTGCAGAGAAAGAAAGAGGGAAGGAAGGGTGGAAGGGAGGGTAGGAGTGAGGGAGGAGGGGTAAGGGTAGGGAGGCAAAGAGGGATAGAGTTTGAAGCGTTCTTGCTTCGTACGCACCTTGTGAACTCCAGTTCTTTTCCTGTGGCACTCTCCCAGGGCCAGCAGAAGCTGGTGAAACACACGCCACACAAACAGCTCCTCAAGATGACCCCTGAGGGTGGGGAGCACTCTCAGTTAAATGGAGAGAGGGAGGGCCTGGGGAATATGGCCGACATTTTACCTCTCAGTTCTGCACTTGGCTATGATGGCTGCCAGGTCCCCGCCCTGACAGTGCTCCATAATGATGTACAGAGTGGCCTCCGTGCGGGCGATGATGCGGTCATGGTAGCGCACAATGTGGGGGTGACGGAGCTCCCGCAAGAGATTCACCTCCTGAACTAGCAACTGTTTCTCTTTCTCTGTCATCCCACCATAGTCTATCTCCTTCCACACAAAGACCTGTTGGAGGGGGGGGGGGGAGGAGCTGTAGCATGCCTGGGAACAATGCTCATACACAGATAAGGGGGTATCGGATTCTGGTACATGTATCTAGTTTGCCTAGCATCGCCAACCCTTCACATGCAGCAGGTAAGTAAAGATCAACTCATGATGGCACTTAAATTGTGATAACTAGTATGGGCACCTACCCTTCAGCCTCCTCCCAGGCCCCGCCAAGTTTGCCGTCGCTTACAGTACGAAACACCGGGAGACCGTCCCCTATACATGAACATACCTTTCCATCGGCTCTCCTACGGACCTTCCGGCAAGTTCCGAAGCTGCCAGTCCCGATGGTCAGCAGGACCTCGAAATCCTCCAACTTGGCCACCGTCTTTGGCATGACTGAATTTTGAAATTTGCCACGAAGAATTTCAAAAATTGACCAATCAAATTCACTGAAGTTCCTTGCTCGCCACGTGGTTGGAGCTGAAGTGTAGGAGATCACTGACCGAGTGTCACTGACTGACTGACTCCCCACAGATGTATCGCCTGACGTCGGTGCTATTTGCAAGACAAGTGTCGCCCGCTATCCGCGCTGTTCGGTGGCGCTGCAGTGCGAGCGTTGCGAGCGGCGAGAGCGTGCGATGGAGGAGGTGGGAGGATGCCCACACCAATTCAATCCGTACAGCGGGCAGGCTAAAAACGCTTGCCTCCCAAGTGTTGCAGAATGGTAGGTTAAAAGCTGCAGCAAGCAGATGAATTATGGTGTCTGAGCATGCGTTTGTTCCAATAAATGCACATCCTCAGCCATTGACCTGCAATGCCAACTTATGCTACAGTTCAGCTAATCTTCATTCAACAGCAGTGTATGTATGTCACCTTGCTAGTGCCTGAAGATCCCCCACTATCTGCACCTTAACTGCATGTAAAGCACTTGTGAGCCCCTGTTTCATGCCTGTTAGCCTTGCAAGCCAGACCAATCAATATCACATGCACAGGAACTTACGGCAACTCAGTAAGTAGTTAGCCTCCTTCACAGACTCTCATATACCCCCAGCTCTTTCATCACTTGTGGAAATTGGGACATGAGTCTGGGAATGATGGCTTTGGGTGACTGAATAAGAGTTATCTGCACTTTGACCCCCAGTTTCAGAGACGGAAGAGCATGTGCCAGAATCCGTGTACCATTTGGTGAGGTCGTGTGGCAGTGAGCTTGTGTTGGAGAAGCCAGAAAAGAGGCAAGTACTCGTAGAGAACATATGGAGACAACTCAAAGAGAAAGGTGAGCTGCTATCAGTTACACTGGCCTTGGGTCATATGTCGGACACACACCCACCACATGTGCATGCACATTTATCCTCGACACACACGTTCCTTCCAGGGCTGACATCTGAGGTGGGGCTGTACAACACGCTCCTGCAAGTTTACATGCAGAACGACCACAAGTTTCCTCCGTCAGAGTTCATGGAGAAGATGAGGGAGGACGGTATCATGCCTAACCAGGTAACAGGCAGTAATGTCACTGTGAGGAACACTTTGGAGTTAACTTTCTTCCTTCCACACTCTCACTCCACTACCTCCTTCACTCCCCTTCTAATCTCCCTCTCCTTCTCTTTTCCTTCTCCCTCTCTCCTCTCTCCTCTTTCTCCTCTTTTCCCCTCCCTCCCCTCTCCTCTCCTTCTCTCTTCTTTCTCCCTCTCTCCTCTCCTTCTCTCTTCTTTCTCCCTCTCTCCCCTCTCCTCTCCCTCTCTCTTCTTTCTCCCTCTCTTCCCTCTCCTCCCCCTCCGGCAGGGAACCCTCATGCTTTTCCTTCAGGCCTACTGCAACCAGGGAAACATGCCGGGGGCCATGCAAATCCTAGAGCACATGAAATCTCTTGACCTGGCCATCAACGAAAACGTGTATGCTTCTCTTATTATGGGCCATGCACGTGCAGATGACATAGCGGGTGCTGAGAAGTTGTTGCATGAGATGGGGGACCAGATCACCCCTGGGCTCCTCAGTTTCACCGCCCTGCTGTGTGCATACGCTGAGAGAGGGGACATGGCTTCTATCAACAGGGTAGGCCCGTGGGAAGGACAGGAGGGGAGAGAGGGAGAGGGAACAATTCTGAAAGCATACACATGAATATAGAAGTACATTTTCCTTCCCTGCCCATTGTTCTCCCGTTTAGTTGCTAGGTGAAATGCGTGAACGACGTCTGTTCCCTAGTGTCAGAGTTTACACAAAGATCATTGACAGCCTCTCCCAGTTTGGCCATAACAGACTCATTCCTGAGGCAAGTCTCTCCTGCATGGTCGGCTTTGTGGTGGTTGCTTGGTAACAGTTGCCTAGTAACAGTTGCTTAGCAACGTCACCTATTCCATAGGAGTTTGCAGTTGACCTTGCCTATTTTGCA
>OX422192.1:9378933-9480459 GCA_949130485.1 Agelas oroides | reverse complement strand
CGCGCTACTGGGTGCTCAATGATCCCATGGTCGCCTGGATCACCTACCAGGAGGTGGCCATCATGCTACCTCTGGAGTACCTCTGGTATACACTTCTCCTCTTCTCACCTTGCCCACCTCTTCTTGATTCCTTGTTCTTCTCCCTCCCACATGTACCACCCTCCACGCTTCCCATCCTCCACACTACCATCCTTCTCTTCTTCTCCCAGGTATCGTGCACTCCAGCGAGACCACTGGAGCCGCCACTACTGGGCAGTACTCGCTGGGACCTTCCAGCTAATGGGCACCATCTTTTACTTTGGGTGTGAGTGGAGTGACGGATTTACCCACCTACCAGAGATTGTGAGTGTGTCTTCATTGTTATTTGTCAAGAAAAGTTGAACTAGTTCTGCATAGTATGATGCACAGCATAAACTACTGAACACACACACACACACTAGGGGTGCAAATATTATGCCGGCATAATTTCGAGCATAATTGACCCTTCAAAGCATCGAGCATAATGCCGGCATAATTCGGTTCTTTTTTAGCCCCGTACATATTGCGCATGCGCAGTTTCCACGTGACTCGATAGGAAAAAATGGCCGAACGCAACGAGCCCAGTTGTAGTACTAGTAGTGTCAGAATGGTGCACTCCAAGACTACATTGAGGCATCTTTGATGCTGCAGTACAACAAGCGTGACACTTTGCTTCTATTCTTGAGTTTTGTAACCTTTCTATGTGTTTTGTAACTGTTCTATGTGAAAATGTGTTTTTGTGACCTAAAAAAAATATTTTGCTTAGAAGCATAATGGCATATTTCTGGAGCATAATTGGCATAAAATGTGAGCATCAAAGCATAGCATAATTCTCTGATTTTGGAGCATAATATTCTCACCCCTAACACACACACACACACACAGGATTGGCCGCCAAGGTTTGACACGTACCTCAAGCTCAAGTATTTCTGGTTCATCTTTCTCTTCCTAAACATGATTTGGGTCGTGATCCCCCTCTACCTGTACTATGACGCCTACGTCAAACTCCGACAGCTCATCGAGAAGGCAAAGTTGGACTGAACTGTCTTCAACCATAGCTCTATTTTTATATAGTAGATGTAACAGAGATGTTTTGAATGATAACTTCACCCAAGGAAATGGTGGATTCTGAGTAGCCACTGCAAGTGAGGTTGCACTGGGCAATATATGCTTTCCCAAGTATGCTTGACCCATGCATGCCAACTGCATGTGGAGTCAGGGGGCCCCTCCTCCTTATGACCAGCCAGTTCGTCCCTAACCATGTTGAAATACAGTCTGAATTAGTTAGACCTGTGTGCACCGCCGTGTTTACAGACCTGGTCCAGTATGTCATGATTAAAAATTTCACTGTACAGATAAATTAGTGAAAAAAAATTCTTTACACAATCATACTAATTTCATGAAATAAAATAGACGGATTGTCACTGTTTCTTTTTTATGTATCTGTGATAGAGAAAGTTCAGGAAGAGGATTGCGTAGGAGGCGTACATCACGCCTGCTGCCTGCAACAAGTCTACTCGCACCTTACAGCTACCCCCCTGCTGCATATAGGCCAGTACATTAACAAACACCCCAACAAACATCTGGGACAACTGCAGCAAAGTGACCACTAGAGCCACCCTTGACGGTATCCGCCATCCACTCGCCTTGAGGGCATAATAGGTGTACATAACTGTGTGTATCGTATAGTTCATGACCCCAAACCATTGCGTCACTGCCGTTGGATCAATGAGTGTATACCAGCAAAAGACAAAAACTGTCATATGGTGGTACCAGTGCAAAAACGAAAGTGGCGTCTTTCGCAGGACAATGAAGGCTGTGTCTCCGAGCTCCACAACTTTGAACAAGCCAAACATGTATCCCCAGACAGCCTGGCGAGGGATGGTGTTTGCTTCTGCATAGCATGCTGTAGACCATAACCCGTGCTCTATGAGCAATCTGAAGAGAGGGGGGGAGAAGAGGAGGGAGGGAGAAGAGGAGAGAGAGTGGGGGAGGAGGCCACTATGAGAAGAAGAAAACAAATTCATTGTTGATAGCCTCTTCCTGTAAGATGCCTATAGGAAAGTGCACTGAGCAAAGGTCAAAGAAAAGGGTACCATATTCACTGCAGACACACTACATTCCAACCCACCACCGATTACACAATTCCTGAATAAAGTCTTGAGATGCTGACACACCCAGCAAAGGTCACCTTTCCGTCTCTGAACATAATTTACACCTGCACTGCAGGCCTCCATACATTAACAATGCAGAAGTATAGTTTTACAAACGATTCACTCACAAACGCACCTGAAAAACGGCGGCACGATCACCCAACTGCCCAGGAAGCTAAATACAGCCAGACCCGTGTTCCACATGACCAGCGGCCGGCGAAGGTTGAACGGCTTTCTGTCTCGCATCCACCGCCTCCCAACATATATCAACAGAAGATAGACAGCGCATATGACGATAGAGATGTGCCATCGCCGCGACATCCAGGTGGTGCCCCTCTTGATGTCGAACCGGGACTCGATACTGTCCATGAGAGGGATCAGGCGAGCCATGCCGTACGGCCCATGCACACCAGCATCAGGTACAGCCATAGCGGTCTCACTCACTCGAGTAAGTAGGTAGGTTACTAGGTAGCTAGATGCAACCGCCCGTGCATGCAGCTGCGCAGGGAGTCGCCTAATGTTACTAACTGGTGGGCGGGGTCAAAAGTTGCTAAGCAACGGAGATAAAGAGAAACGCCAACTAGCTGGCCGGCTCACAAGTGCCGCAATGTCGGTGAATCCTCTCGCCACTCCGAAGGGACTGAAGCTTTTGTGCGAGTTGTGCCAGAAACCGGCTCACGTGCAGTGTACCAATTGCAGAGTGACTTACTACTGGTGTGTGTGTGTGTGTGTGAAGGGGGGGTAGTCTGGCGAAGCCAGACCCAAGCATAGCGCGAGGGTCTGGTCGCAAGCCTATATTGCGATTTGTACCCGCTGCAGAAATATTGCAGTCCAATCAGATTTCAGAACGGGCAATTACAACATACTGACATCCGGTGGAAACAGTAGACTTCGTTATTCGCGAGGATTTGTCAAACGTTGCGTTGTAGCAAACATTCAGAGTGTGTTGAGAAGCAGTCAGAACTTGGCAGAGGTGGGGACTGGGCTAGCTACAACGACCCGAAGCCTGAATTCAAAAACTTTTATTACGTAATCACGTGATAATTGCATTCCTACTGTACAAAACGCAATATTGGCTTGCGACCAGACTAGGGGGGGGGGGGGAGGGGAGGGGGGAGGGGAAGGTGACCTAGTGGTTGGTCTTCTGATGGAATAAAGAAATGACCTTTCCTCCACACACACCTCCTCCCCACACACTCCTTCACACAGTGGTGAGGACCACCAGCGTGAAGACTGGTTGGCCATCCACCAGAAGATCTGTGCAATTGTGTCTGTCCTCCACTCCCCCCTCCCTCACGCCAGCTCTCAGGAGGAGAGGGAGCACTACAGACACCAGCAGACTCTTAGAAAGGTGAGGAGGGGGGGGGAAGAGGAGGGGGAGGAGGGGGAAGGAGGAGGGAGAGAGTAGTTAAGAGGCTAGGAGAGTACTAGTGAAGCCTTCCCTTCCCTCTTCCTTTCTCTCTTCCTCTCTCTCTTCCTCCCTCTTCCTCTCTCTCTTCCTCTCTCTCTTCCTCTCTCTCTTCCTCTCTCTTCCTCCCTCTCTCCTCCCCTGTTTCGCAGACACACATTATTGAACTAGCCCAACAGGAGGGCAAGAGGTTTCTTCATGAAGGGGAGCATGCACTGGCCATCCCAGCTGCACTGGAAGCCCTCAAGTTCCTCACAGAGCTGCATGGCGGTACCCACATCCAACTTACACCCGCCTACCTCATTCTCGCAGAGGCTGCCATTGGTCAGTGCATACACACACACACATGTTATTGGTCAGTGTATACACACACACACACACACACACACACACACAGGGCTGGGTCGTCTAGCAGAAGCGGACCAGTATCTTTCTCAGGCACAGTGGTCAGTGCTCAAGTCCCCAGACTGTGACCCCTTGCTGCGCTCACAGCTCCATCGCAACCTCGGACAGCTTGCTGCTGCTAAAAACAGTCTCACAGAAGCACGGAAACACTTTGCTGAGGACGTGAGTAGCCACAAAATGCAGCCAGTCAGCCTGTCTAGTGGCCTGAAATGTGTAGCTGAACATATTCAGTCGGTCTGTGGCATGAGATACACATGTAGGCCTTCCCAATGTCCAGCTTTTGATTGCTTTGGGTATTATTAAAAGTGTTTTTTGAAGATGAGGCATTTTCTGTCTTCGTTGGCTGGTCACTTAATAGATGAGCCAGTAGACATGAAGCTGTACCATTCCTCCCCTCCATTCCAGATCTACCAATCCAGTGTGGCCTATGGCCCTCATGCTACACAGACGTCAGGCGGGTACTATCACCTTGGGAAGGTGTTCCTGCGTGAGAACAAACCAGACGTAGCCATCTCCCTACATGACCAGGTCGGTGGAGGGGGGATAGGAGAGGGGGGAGGGAGGAGGAGGGAAGAGGGGGGAGGGAGGAGGTAGCCAAATTCTTATATTTATTAAGGCCGCACTTTCTGTTTATATGCTGCATTCTGATTGGTCAAAAGCTTAGCTATGCCATATATTGTACATGTGTTGGAGTAAAACAACCACATTTCAATGTTGTGTCCTCTCCCTCTCTCACGAAGGTGGTAGCCATCTGGCACACGCACCTCTCTACGCTGGTGCAGAGCTTACATCATGCCTATACTAGTGGCACCGGCAGCCAGACTAGAGTGACTCACACTGATGGTACCAGGGGAATCCCCTCTTCTCCCACCCTAGGTATACCTTTGCTCATGTCTGGCCATAGCTAGCCTTGTTCCCAGGTCACTTGAAATTGGGCCTGTTTGAATCCGAACAGCCTGTGCACAAAGTTATGTGGTACCGTATCTTTATTCCCTCCATCAGTGATCAGTGTGTATGTACCTCCTTTGTCCCCGATCCTCCCCTCTCCCTCCTTCCCTCCTCTCCCATCCTCTCCTCTCCCTCCTCCCCTCTCCCTCCTCCCCTCTCCCTCCTCCCCTCTCCCATTTTCCCTCTCCCTCCTCCCCCTCACAGATGTAGCAGAGAGAGCAGAGGCATGTCACATGTTGCACAGTATCCGGGAGCTTCGTGAGGAACACACAACTTCCTCCCCTCGGCTCATGTCCTGCATATACCACACTCTCGCCATTTTACACTGCACACTCCGGGAGATAGCCAAGGTACTGGGGCTGTGTGATGTGGTGCACAACTCCAATTGGTAGTGGGCGTGGCCTCTACCGGTATTTCATTGCTTGCAGCATGTAATGTGTAGCTGGCACAATAGATCAATAAGAAGCTATATGTGGTGGAGTATGAATATGTTGACAGGCGGCCTGCCTTAATGTTGACCCCCTCCCCCTCCCCCACAGAGTAATGAGTATGCACAGAAGGCTCTGGCTCTCTCCAGTGGCAGTGAAACGGACAATATTGAGACTCTCCTCCACCTTCTCAAGATCATGGCAGACCACAACAAACCTGACGACTAGCATGAACAGTGTATTGTAGTGTCTTCATAATAATTCGTTGTGTATTAGTTTCAATTCTGACTCAACAACTAACTTGAGACAAAAAGTCTAATGTAGAAAAAGGAATGTCAGACAAGAGCAATCAATACCACCAGTTCTAGATCTAAACCTCAATCTTTGTAAGGGGCTAGCCAAAGCTCCCCAACCCCCCTCCCCAGTGTCTACACCCTTGGCTAGTGGGTGGGGCTTCTGCCTTCCAGTGTGGTTCCTTGGCTAGTGGGTGGGGCTTCTGCCTTCCAGTGTGGTTCCTTGGCTAGTGGGTGGGGCTTCTGCTCCTCCAGTGTGGTTCCTTGGCTAGTGGGTGGGGCTTCTGCCTTCCAGTGTGGTTCCTTGGCTAGTGGGTGGGGCTTCTGCCTTCCAGTGTGGTTCCTTGGCTAGTGGGTGGGGCTTCTGCTCCTCCAGTGTGGTTCCTTGGCTAGTGGGTGGGGCTTCTGCCTTCCAGTGTGGTTCCTTGGAGGACATGACTGCATGAATGAGTCGTCCAGGGGTAGTTCTAACTTTGTGCAAATCTGTCGAAGTGCGAGGCACTAGTGGGTGGGGCTAGTGAAGTGGTAGCTCCCACACTTGAGGTCAAGCACTCCCGAGTTTACTGCATCAGTTCCCATCCCACACATTATGGAACTAGAACACAAATCAATACAGCCAGTTTCATAACTAGCCTCGTTCCTAGTCATCATACCACACAGTTACTCAACATGCACCCCAGACCTTTGTCAAGATTCCCGTCGCTTTTCCATATATACGGGAAGCTGGGCTATTTAAATAGTAGTGATGGGGGGGGGGGGGGGAGGTTCTCATGGCTCCAGGTTTGTTCTTTTCACTACTATTTAAATAGCCCAGCTTCCCGTATCAATTACTCGCAGGAGCAGTTGAACCACACATGGCTAGTGGTCTCAATACACCATATAAATATTTTCATACAAGAGAGAAAAAGTGCAAAGCTGGAAACTATAAATGATACTCAAGTCAATTCTCCATTCTGTGTCTCCATAGCGTCATCACTAGAGCTGCTTTCTGATTGGTCAGTATCTGCATTGCTAGAGTCACTACTCCATCCTTCACCCTCACCCTGTGTGTGTGTGTGTGTGTGTGTGTGTGTGTGTGTGTGTGTGTGTGTGTGTGTGTGTGTGTGTGTGTGTGTGTGTGTGTGTGTGTGTGTGTGAGGAGGATAAGGGAGAGTGGTGAGAGAGGGCAGGAAGGAGAAAGGGAGAAACTAAAGTTTCAAGAATTAATAGGGGCACACTCCACCAATCCTTCTCCTGACCTCTGACAATGATGGGGATTCCTCCATGTGATCCTCATGGTCTGTAACAAGTGAAATAAGTAACAATCATGGGGCTGGCAACCCTCCCCCCACACACACACATTTACATACCCCCCACTGTCACAGTAACAAGGGGTGCAGTCAGACCGAGCATTCCTCCCTCTGTCTCACCACCAGACATCTCAGCAGAGGGCGGTGGGACCTGGGAGAGGAGGAGGTCCAGCCGGCCCTGTAGCCGACAAAGCTTAGGGAATGTGGAAACACGGGCATCAAGCAGTTGGTAGAGCCCACTCAGAGAGTCCATGAGGCGAGGAACCTAAAAGAAGGAGAAGGGAGAGAACCAATCAAGAGATGTCCTTCATCCTCTTCTCCTTCCTTCTACCCCACACGCATGCACGCATACACACACACACACACACACACACACACACACACACACACACACACACACACACACACACACGCACACACACACACACACACACACACACACACACGCACACGCACACACATACACACACACACACACACACACAGCAAGACTGTAGACCTATAGCAAATGCGTAGGTCTTTCAAAATTTCTGCTTGGGTTATACACATCTCTCACTAGCAGCTGTCCTCTTGGCTTGTTCACTGTATATATGATTTCATGCTCACACACACACAACACACACATACTAACACACTCACTGTCATGAGGTAGGCTGTGTGTGTGATCAACACTGCTCTGATCCAATTGCTCAGTTCCAAACCTCTCGCTGGTGACGACTGCAGCAGTCGAATCAACTAGAGTGAGGATTAAGAGAGGAAATGTGAGCTACCACAATAGTCTGGTGGAAAGCAGACTACCTGGTGCAAATCACCAATCAGACAGTCTGGCACAGAGCAGGCAGACAATCTAGCACTGAGCGCCAGACAGTCCGGCACCGAGCGCCAGACATATTGGCACCAAGTACCAGACATATCCGCACCGAGCGCCAGACATTCCGGCACTGAGCACCAGACATATCCACAGCGAGCGCCAGACATTCCATCACCGAGCGCCAGACATATCCGCACCGAGCGCCAGACATATCCGCACCAAGCGCAAGACATATCGGCACCGAGCGCCAGACAGTCTGGAACCGAGTGCCAGACATATCGGCACCGAGCGCCAGACATATCGGCACCGAGCGCCAGACATTCTGGCATCGAACACCAGACATATCGGCACCAAGCGCCAGACAGTTCGGCACCGAGCGCCAGACGTTCCGGCACCAAGTGCCAGACATTCCGGCACCTGGTGCCAGACATATCGGCACCAAGTGCCAGACAGTTCGGCACCGAGCGCCAGACGTTCCGGCACCAAGTGCCAGACATTCCGGCACCTGGTGCCAGACAGTTCGGCACCAAGTGCCAGACAGTTCGGTACCGAGCGCCAGACAGTTCGGCACCGAGCGTCAGACATTCCGGCACCAAGCGCCAGACAGTCTGGAACTGAGTGCCAGACATATCGGCACCGAGCACCAGACGTTCCGGCACCAAGCGCCAGACGTTCCGGCACCAAGCGCCAGACGTTCTGGCACCGAGTGCCAGACATATCGGCACCGAGCGCCAGACAGTTCAGCACCGAGCACCAGACAGTTCGGCACCGAGCGCCAGACAGTCCGGCACCGAGTGCCAGACAGTCCGGCACCGAGTGCCAGACATATCGGCACCGAGCGCCAGACAGTTCGGCACCGAGCACCAGGCAGTCAGGCACCGAGCATCAGACATTACCGAGCACCAGGCAGTCTGTGCCAGACATAATGGCACCGAGTGCCAGACATATTGGCACCGATCGCCAGACACACAGACACGTCAGACATTCTGGCACCGAGTGCCAGACATGCCGGCACCAAACGTCAGACATTCCGGCACCGAGCGCCAGACATTCCGGCACCTGGCGCCAGACAGTTCGGCACCGAGTGCCAGACATGCCGGCACCAAACGTCAGACATTCCGGCACCGAGCGCCAGACATTCCGGCACCTGGCGCCAGACAGTTCGGCACCGAGCGTCAGACAGTCCGGCACCGAGCGTCAGACATTCCGGCACCGAGTGCCACACATCGGCACCGAGCGCCAGACATATCGGCACCGAGCGCCAGATATTCTGGCACTGAACGCCAGACATCGGCACCGAGCGTCAGACATTCCGGCACCGAGCGCCAGACATATCGGCACCGAGCGCCAGATATTCTGGCACTGAACGCCAGACATCGGCACCAAGCGCCAGACAGTCCGGCACCGAGCGCCAGACAGTCTGGAACCGAGTGCCAGACATTCCGGCACCGAATGCCAGACATCTCGGCACCGAGCGCCAGACATCGGCTCCGAGCGCAAGACAGTTCGGCACCGAGTGCCAGACATTCCGGCACCGAGCGCCAGACAGTTTGGCACCGAGCGCCAGACAGTCTGGAGCCAATCAAACGTACAATCTACCACTGATCTGACAGACCAGCTGTTACAGGTTCTGGTAACTACCAGTCTGAGCTCACATGTTTGAGGAAGGGAATGACGCAGGGGACAGGTAGTCTCCTCACGGATGCCATAACCACCTTCTCCTTGCTCACCCTTAGGACTTCCTCCATTAGCTTCCGGTCTTCACTGTGTACAGCTTGGGCCAGCATCCGGCTGAGAGAGTCTGCGGACGGAGGAGTGCGATGGCCCCTGGGGAAAGAGCAAGAAAAGGGGACTGAGTTGAACCACAGGTACATCTAAGCAGATTCTGCAAACACTCTCTGTGTAAGTTGATGCAGGAGTCATAGAAGATGAATGCTGACCAGACACATGCATGAGGTTCTACTAGTAACATCATGTCAAATCTGGTCTTCAGTGAATCCTAGGACGCTTCAGTTTATCAGGACGCTTCAGTTTATCAGGACACTTATTGACCAATCTCTATGTTCTTTCCCGACATAAGGACACCTTGCAAATTAGGGCAAGTTGCGTTCTACAAGTGCAGACACATCCACCAGGACCTTGTTACCTTTCAGTCCCTCTGCTGCTATCAGCAATGGCTTCTAGCTTGTCACTCATTGGAACATCTTCTGTAATGTGATTGGTCAGTTTTGGCGGGTGAGACTCAGAGGGAAGCATCATGTTTCCTGGACCCAATACTGTCACTGTCTTGCTTGACTGTGTGTGGTGGGAAATGTGAGGAGGGAGAGTGTGAGGGAGGAGAGTGTGTGAGGGAGGAAGATGTGTGTGAGGGAGGAGGATGTGTGTGAGGGAGGAGGATGTGGGAGTACTACCACACAACCAACTCAATACCTACTATAACGACAGACACAAGACTTACCGAAGCCGTGGCAGCAGTTCGTCTCTCCTGTCGTCCCAACAGCAGTCCTCCTCTTGCTTCCCTCACTAGACACACCCTCCTCTCTGATTGGTCGAAATCCTTGAATAAATATACACACATACACATCAGTGTGCAATATACGCCCAACACTCAAAACAAAGACGTATTTCCTCACTATAGTTTCAAAGCTAGGTCTGATGATGGTGGTGTGAGCCAGGGCAAGCTCAGATGAGGAGACACGAGTAGCAAGTACCGGGAGGGGGGAGGGAGTGTTGTCCTTGTGTGGGTGTGTGGGAGGAAGAAGATGAGGAGGGGGAGGAGGGGGAGGAGGAAGAGGAGGAAGAGGAGGAGGAAGAGGAGGGGAGGGGGAGAGGAAAGAAGGAGAAAGAACAATGTGAAGCAATATCATAAGTTCTGGAGTTCTTGATGCCTACTTGCGATGCTGTGCTGACAAACTGGACGGTGGAACGAGCAGAGACGGGAGCTTTGATCTGATTGGTCAGTGGGAAAGTAAACAAGTGCACACATCCCTCCTCAGACAGTGCAGCAACCCGGAGCACCTGCAACCAACCAACCAATCAAATAATGCACACAGTACGGGCGGTGCCGGAAGTCTGACACACTTGCTCCGACTCCACAACAGCGCTGCTAAATGATATCACCTCTTCTTCACATACGAGAGTCGTAGGGTCATGCGACTTCAGTTCTGCATTCCTATTGGTCAGATAAAATCTTTTTTAGCTACAACATGCAGACCACTGGTTGATCACTGACAGCCTACCAGATGTTCATGACTCTGTCGTTTTCTGCACACGAGAGGAACAGTGACTCGTTGAGAAATGCCATCTGTCTAACGTGAGTTGCATGACCTGTGAATTTCTGTTTAGAGAGTGGGAGGGAGGAGAGAAGAGGAAAAGGTGGAATGGGAAAGAAAGAAGAGAGGAGAGAAGAGTGGAAGAACAAAGGAGGAACAGAGGAAGGTGGAAAGGAATGGCAGATCACGTGCACAACACAGAACTCCCCTGAGGTGTAGCTACCTTGATCAACGTGTGATCCAAGAGATTCCACAGCTTTATGCTCCTCCCTGCTGACAACAGCAGCTCACTGTTGCTATGGCAACACACACACTGTACTGCACGTTTGTCTGCCTTCCACTTACTGCAGGAGATACACATCACTAAGTCATTGTAAGACTTTATTGCAATACATCACCAGACAGTCATGTGACCTACGTAGAGGATCACATGATCCTGACAGTAAGTGTGTGCTTGGCTACAGTGGGGATAAAGCTAACCTGACACATTGTCCACTTTCCACACTCCACTCTGCTACGAGGCAGTCACTGGAGCCCGAGTATAGAGCCCTGTTCCCCGGCCTCCAGGATACACCGTTCACTACATCAGAATGCGCTGAACTCTAAGTGTAAGACAAATGCACTATACTTACAGGCACCAGTTAACAGAAGCTGATGCACTAAGCTGAAACACATTAATACAGGCTGCAACAATGCTGCGGTGTAAAATCATACCCAGGTTCGTTATCCCTCACTGTATGTCAGAGGGAGCCTAGTTTGGACCCCAGACCCTTCCTCGCGCAGCCAGAAGGGTCTGGGGTCCAAACAAGAAGGTGCCTATGCACGAAACAAGGTTGACCTATGCAAGGTACCAGTGGTAAACTATACTAGAACAGGTTGGCTTGCTGATGACAGTGTTGCTACATACCAGTATCTGATCTTCCTCTCCCCGGGAAATGTTCCAGACGATTATCTTGCTGGCCACACCCACTGCCAAGAGGGAGGGGAGGGGTTTTCGCTTCTTGTGCTTGTGAGGATGCTGGTGTAGGTATGAGTGTGTTGCATGTTTAATAGGAATCATGGTAGCATACGGAGGCTAACATACTGTACAGTGATTTGTTTGCTTCTTCCACTGCTCAACACGCAAGTAGTTGAAAGAGAAGCACCGAACAACAACTGTGTTGCTCTCAATTCACTAGCAACTAATTTGAAGTGACTGCCTCTAACACGCCTTTGAGCACTCGCTCTCTCACTCAAGTCCTATTATCTTTCATCCTCACCACTTCCAATTGTCTGCTCCACGACAGGCAACTAGCCGGCCTTGCCCGCGCGCCTCCCGGCGAGAATCGTAGCTTTAGTCGCCCTGAAGCCACTTCCCACACCTGCACCTCGCCATCCAGCCGCGATATAGCTAGGTGGCTCCCCTCAGGAGAGAACAGACACAGCTCTCTTGCTTCCTCTGTCTTAGACATTGCTACTCAGGACCCACGTGGATTGTGCGCATGCGTAGAAATTGCATGCTCATCCAGCTCCGCCCCCTTTCGCATGATCTCAACTTATCAAGCAATCAGAGGGAATTCTTCATACAACTTTTATTCGCTTAGATCTAATCCTTCCCCCTCCAGCCAACTGTTCAATTGCCACCTCACTTGCTGCCTGCTCCTTCTTGGGTATCTCCACCACCTCAAATAGGTTTGGATGGGTTTTTCTCGAGACCCTCTTCAAACAGTTATGCCCCCCTCTGAATGATTGTGTAATGTGTAATTCCTTACTAGATAAAGTATTCACGCAGTCACCATCTAGTGTAATCTCATCACGGGATTTCGGAAGGGGCAGCATCCTGCTTCTGCGAGAGAGCCAGAGCTCCCGTGTGGAACAAATCAGGAGTAACCTCAGGAAGAGAGCCAGAGAAGAGGTTGTACCGATCTCAATAATGATGCGTTGATTGAGCTTAGCATGCAACATGACCATCCAATGGTCGCTCCTAACCAAGTTTTACGTCATTAAAGTCCTCTCTCTACCGGAGTTCCTGAGGTTACTCCTGATTTGTTCCACACGGGAGCTCGGGCTCTCTTCCTGAGGTTACTCCTGATTTGTTCCACACGGGAGTCGGTTTCATCCACTGCATGGCATTGGTCTGTTGAAGGAGTTCCTCTCTCTGAGTTGTTATTCTTGCAGGGCATGTACGCTTGGAGCATCTCCATTAAATTGTGCCATTATCCATCTTTCTGTTGACTATAAAGCGGCAGCCATGCCATAGTTTTCTAAGCCTGTCCATGCAGCCGGGGCAAGGATTGGCCCACCTGGTCCCAACCATGGTGCTTTTGCAGCCAAGCCTAGCAGCCACCATGTGCATGTCACCCTGCGTGACCCCACCCACCTCCCCCTGTCCCACCTCCCTCTGTCCCACCCTTTCTGCTGACGCAGAACCTGCATGTAAGTGCGCATAGACTATCTTTTCTGTGCAGTGCGCAGTATGATGTAACCAAAAATGCACTATAGGGTTTAAAGGGATTTATCTTATGAAGTAGCAAATAGAGAAAGCTTGCAGTCGAACCCAGCCAGGGTTCCTGGCTTGAGATATGATCACTAGACAAAATAATGTCCTGCGTACATATAATACGAAACCACAAAGTTACTGTGAACCAAACAACTGATATATGTTGACTGCTACTTGTGCTGCATCTGGTCCGCTACCCCAGTTGGTGAGTTATCATGGCTGGAAGAGACGGTCTTCCTTCACTTGGATGGAGTGTCGTGAGGACCACTGATATTGCCAGTGTTCCCAGATTCTGACATGAATTCCCTTCAAAGGTCAATTGACACTTTTATTTGCATGTTTAATACTTGGCGCAAAATTGGAAATGTGATACATTTTCAGCATCTTTGAATTCAGAGCTGTCACTGCCATACACTATAGAAGTAAGGGAGGAACACATAGATTTATATAGTCAGACTGCTGTGAGTAATTTATAGGAGAGCATCCTACGTGGATATTTGTTTTTGCTGCTTATATAATAAACTTGGACCAGGGTCATCTGAGAAAAATTCAAATATGCATTGGAATGTGGCAGGGGCAGGAAAGAATGGCCTCCAAAATAACATTTGAAACATACAGACTTGACTGAGTGTTACTATAAATGCACAGAAGATTTTGGAGCTGGCCATGGTCTGGTCTTCACCTTGCGCACCTTTCCTAGGTGGGCACGGTCAAACTTGAGATGGAGGCAAGGGACTGCTCCAAGGCTCTGTGAGGGAGACAGGGGATGTGGAGGGAGGAGGAGCGGAGGGTAGCTTAACACAAATTTAAGTATGCAGGTACTAACTAGTTTGGTTCCCAGACCCTTCCTGTATGGGCGGGGCGAGAAAGGCGAGTACAGGAAGGGTCTGGGAACCAAACTAGGTACTAGAATTTGCAGTACAAAATTCAGTGTGCATAATTTGCAAACGACGTACGCACAGAGGAACGACATCCTAAGGAGAAAAGCCACCAGGAATGCTCCTACGCTCAACCATAGATAATAGATGGCTCAACTGATTATGCAGGCTCTCCCTAGCCTCGTTCCCACCGTCCAGTTTTTGAAGGCCTGGGAACGAGGCTAGGCTGTCCCGATCGTCGAGAGCAGCAAGCAGAGGCCGAGGGGGGGGGGGGCTCCAAGCAAATCCAATTGGTTGATTTAAAGCTAATCTGATTGGTTGGTTAGTTTGAAGCATTTGGCGGGAAATGGGGGGTAATGCTGCAGCACGATCCTTGTTCTTTCTGTTCGGGTTTTCTGGTGTTCGGTGTTTGGTGCTCTTATTGCGATTCTCCTGCGACTCTTCCCTTGTGGACTTCCATTGTGGACTTCAGTTTCCTGGCTTCCTGCGAAGTTACTCTATTGGCGATTCCCTCCTAGACTGTTCCCTGTGGATCTCATTTCCTTGCGGTGTTATTGGATTATCTCTTGCTGCTTGAGAATAATGGCACCAAGGCGTGTGCAGCCTCCCCGTCAGTGCCGCCAGCAGAGGCAGCAACAGCAGCAGCGCCCCTCCTGCGCCGTAAGTTTGCTACGCTAGTTAACACTCTATGGCTATTGAATTTGAATTTCCCGCGGTTTTGCTAGTGTGTAGGCGCAGGCCAAGAGAGGGTTGGGGTGGGGGGGGACGTTTTCTAAAGATTTTGGTGCAAAAGGACTGCATATGTTTTGCTAGTACATGGGATGGGGAGGCTGGCAAGATTGCAATCAGTGGGTTCATGTGCATTTTCTGGAGATTTAATTTGTTGTACTAGGAGGAGGTTGATTTACACTGAAAAATTAACTTTTATCTCTGCAGATGTCCATGAAAGACATGGAGGATTACTTGAGCAGGAATGCGGACCAAAACGGTAACCTATGGTGCCACTGTGAGGGGTGTGCGGGGACCTACACCCCCTATCGGGTTAACACCTGGGGTCTCCGCAATACGGAGGCCAACAAGGAGGATGGCAAAAACATGGCCAAGCAACAGGTCAGCAATGTTCTCCGCCACCTCCAGAAGGTCCATAGCATCCCCAAAGAGGAGGTGACGGAGGACGTTCTCCCTAAGGGGACTCCCCCATTTCCAGGTAGGGAATACATGTCTTGTTCTGGGCTTGTTTCACTTGGTATATGTGAGCTCAGGATTGTCCCATGTGAATCTGCTAAAGGAGTGTACAAATTAGGCTTTGCACCCAGGCTTCTTTGTCCATTAGGTTACGGAATTAGACTGGACTTAAATAAGCTACCAGTATCCGTGTATGGACTGTTTATGACTTTGGCTCTCACCTTCTTCCTCTCTACAGAGATGGAGGAGCTCCTCGCCCTTCGAAAGAAGGTTGAAAGCCTCGAGAGGGACGTGGGAGGACTTGAGGCTATTGTGCGTAATCTAGACTCAATAAAAGAGCGGGAGGACACCTTGAGAGAGGAGCAATTCTCATTGATCAAGCAGCTCAACTGCTATATCTACCTACTCTATCTGGATGCAATGGGGAACCGGCCATTTGTCCCCCCGGACCATGAGCCTAATGAGGACGAGCCTGTGAGTACATATGTATAATAGACCTTTCTATATTGTTGTTGTGTGTTTAGAAAAGCCTCAAACCTACATGTATTTATAGGGTCACAAAGCTTTGTGGGGGGATCAGAGCTTCACGAGGGGTGTCACTAGTTTGCATTATTGTTACGACAGTTCCCAAGTATAGTGTAATCTATTAGAAGTTTTCTGCATTTCAAGTCGAAGACGTGTGTTGTGTTGGGGAACTTTTTATACATAGACCCACCAATTCACTAGCTGCATGTACACACGCACATACAGAACAACATCACAGACCTGAGAAATGTCCTCCAGCGGAGGGAGGACTGGGTCCGGGGGCAGGCTCAGCAGCCTGCAGAGGAGGTGGAGGAAGAGAGAGAAGAGGAGGAGCAAGTAAGGCTTAGGGCTTGTGTACTTTACCCTCAATTCCAGGCTATCCTCATGCAAACTGTACACATTTGAGGCAGGGGCTGGGAACAATTGTTTGTGCCTGAGAATGAAGTGTGTTATAGGTTTAGTTATGTTTCACAATATATCATGTCACAGCCTGCAGTGTGCATGCTTGAGTGTGTTCAAAGTAGCCATTATAGCAGTCTTTAATTCGAGTTTGCTGCAACTTCTCTCCACTCCCAGGGTGATGACTCTGACATAGACCTCAGAGTTGATTGCTACTCCCCTCCCCCCGCTTCCGTTGACGACGAGCTCATGTCTGAGGACGAATATCTGACTGCCGTCGAGGGGGAGGAAGAGGAGGAGGACGAGGAAGAAGTAAGAACTTGTGTAGTAAATTTCATGTGCTTGAGATGGACGTGTACTGCATGTAAACATTAGCATCACTTACGTAAAATAGAATTCAACAGCTTAGTGTAGGAAGAACTGAAGACATGGTAACCATCTTGTTTCCACTTTTCTTCCCCTCTACAGCAACAACCTCTAACTCCTCCCAAGTCACCAACTCCTCCCGAGTCACCAGCTCCTCCCAAGTCACCAACTCCTCCCGAGTCACCAACTCCTCCCAAGTCACCAACTCCTCCCGAGTCACCAGCTCCTCCCACCAAGTCACCAGCTCCTCCTCCTCTGCTCGAGACGACCACCTACACCACCGTCTCAATGGAGCTCACTTGTCAACAGCCTCCCACCACCTCATGCTCCTTGCTTGATTTAGCCTTCCCAAGCACCTCCAGCGTACCGATGGAGCTGACACCGCCACTAAACGCCACCATCCTTGTGAGGAAGAGGCCACTGGAGGCAGAGGAGGAGGAGCTGGAGCTGTCGGAGGAGTTTCAGCCACAGGCTTTCAGCACCCCCAACGTAAGTAGCTACACTGTACCATAGTAGATTGTCTTGTGTGTGTGTGTGTGTGGGATGAGAGGTGGGATATGGGAGGGGGGGGGAGACCAACAAGAAATGTCGTGTTATATTTTACAAACATCTTCCTTATCCTCCAGGACCCCACGGAGGAGGGAGTAGTGCCAGCCAAGCGATGCAAGCTTGACTCGCTCAAAAGGCCTGCGTACGAGCCAGCTGGCAACCAAGCTAAGAAAAGACCTTGTCACACTCGAGAGGAGGACGAGAACATCTCTGTCCTCCTCTCTGGCGAGGAGGATGATGAGAACTTGGTAAGTTCACAAACCATGTACCTATAGCTCTACATATACGTTTGGCCATAACTGTTGTTGTCACATGCATGGTGACCATTAAAGCCTTCATGGTTTCCTAGCTCAGCCTAAACCTGTTGTTGGAAATCAATCTACATGATATTTTGCTATCACTTGACTATACCTCAGCTCCTTGCACATATGAACACTGTTGCATGCCCTCTTCCCCATCTCCACACACACACCACACACACACACACACACACACATACACACACACACACACACACACACACACACACACACAAATTAGGCGATGGCTCCAACTCCTGAGCCGTCATTTAGGACTCTTTTTTACACTCCAGGAGCAAGGCTCCCATCACGAGTGCCCAGGCCAAAGGTGCACGTTCCCTCACCCTCTACTCCTCGTCCAGTCCGTGGCCCAGACTATGTAAGTGGTAGCATCATGTCTAGTATTCTTGTGACCCACTTCACTGCCTGGTTAATTTCATTTGTTGTGTTCATGTACGTACACCTTTCAGCAAGCCTTCCACTGCAATAGTTCCAAATATAGGTGTCCCTACCTTACATCTTGTGCAGCTTAAACTTGTTCAATGTGTAGGTTTAGCTAGTGGTGCAAAGATTGACTGACCTTGTAGACTGATGGAGATTGACTCTGCTAAAAACACTTGGTTATTAATAACTACCTTTTTCCTACACACACACACACACACACACATACACACACACACACACACACACTTTATGCAGGTATGCCCCTACTTCCAGCCGACTGGAAACACCCCCCCCAGGCTCAGGGCATTGCTAGATGAAATTGTTTGATAGGGTAAGGCTGACTCCCTATACTTTTTGCACTGGTTTGGGGCAGCTAGTGTATAGTACATAGCTGGAGAGGGTGGATACTCAGCCTGGATAAGATTAGTGATGTAATCACAGTGCATTTACCAGATGTGTGTCCATCTGCATCATTTACAAAGCATCGCTCTTGTTTCTATTCCAGGTCCAGGCCGGGCCAGGCTAGGGGGGATAGCAGGGCTGCCTTAACTCGTCCGACCCTATCTGCGGAGCAACAGTTTCACAGTAGGTGATCTTCTGGGAGGTGGTAGCTTTGGTCTCCAGTGAGCCGCCTGGTGGGTGGAATCATCGAAGGGGAAGGATTCTGTGAGCGAGCACTTGAAGCTGCCATGTTGTCCGACCCAATATCCAGAGCCACAGTGACAACCGTAGGTGATCTCCTGGGAGGTGGGGGCTTTGGTCTCTGGTGAGTTACCTTGTGGGTGGGTCCATTGAAGGGGAGGGGATTGTAAGCGAGCACTTGAAGCTGCCATGTCCTTCCTGGCCCAGGGTGATTGACGGTGATGTCGATTGCTCTGGGCACCTGGTTGACGGTGATGTCAACCAGGTTGGTTGACGGTGAGGTCAACCACAGGTGGTTGACGGTGATGTCAACCAGGGCCTTAGGTGGTTGACGGTGATGTCAACCGGGGTCTTAGGTGGTTGACGGTGATGTCAACCGGGGTCTTAGGTGGTTGACGGTGATGTCAACCGGGGTCTTAGGTGGTTGACGGTGATGTCAACTGGGGGTTTTGTAGGCTGGGCCAGGGTGTTGTGGGTTGGGAGCATATTTGTGTCTCTGAAGGAAGGGTGGGAGCCTCAGGGAATGTTGCAGGTGGGAGGGAGCCTTCTTGTGTGTATGTTGTGTGTGTAGTGTTTGTGTGTTGTATGTGTGCGTGTCAATATGTTATATGTATGTATGTATGTGTGGTGTGTGTACGTGTGGTACATGCATGCGTGTGTGTGACATTGTGTCAGGTTGTGTGTATACATGTGTGTGTGTACATGTGTATGTGTGTGCATGTGTGTGTGTGTATTTGTGTGTGCATGTTTGTGACATTGTGTCAGGCTGTGCGTGTACATGTGTGTGTGTGTATTTGTGGGTGCATGTGTGACATTGTGTCAGGTGTACAGTTTGTGTGTTTGGGTGTACGCTTGTGTATGAGTGCATTGTTTGTTTGTGTGTGTGTGTGTGTGTGTGTGTGTGCATTGTGTGTGTGTACATTGTGTGTGTAGATCCGCCTTGACCACTCTTCGTCATAGTTTCGCCTGTCGGGTTATTTCTCTAGCAGCCACTGAAACATATCTGTACTCCAAGGTTACCATTCCCATTTTTTGAGCATTTGAAGGTGACTAGTCCTCATATGAATGCAAGTGGATGTTTGCATGTGCATGTATACCAGCCAGCCACACACAAAATACTAAAAATAAATGTCGGGTACACTAAGTGGTGGTGTCATGGTTGTGTCACATATAATATCCATGTGAGTCATGGATATTATCCATGTGAGTCGCGTAATGTGCACTAACGTCATGTCACGTGAGTCACGTCACGTACACCAACATCATGTCACGTGAGTCACGTCACGTACACAAACGTCATGTCGCGTGGGTCGCGCATTAATGATGTTATGTGCACTTGTCCGGTACATTAAGTTACACTAACCACCACCTAAAACTAACTAACCAACTAAGATAGTAACTGTGGCTGCATGGTTTGGCTGGTTAAAAACTCCCACTTGCATTCCTATGAGTATTTTTGTGACCTTCCATTTTTGAGCCTTAACAAGGAATGGGTAACTTTGGAGTGTGCATGTGTTTCAGTGGCTGCTTTAGAAATGACCTGACAGGCGAAACTATGACGAAGAGTGGTCAAGGCGGATCTACACACACAATGTACACACACACAATGCACACACACACACATACACACACACACACAAACAATGCACTTGTACACAAGCATACACCCTAACACACAAGCTGTACACCTGACACAATGTCACACATGCACACACAAATACACACACACACATGTACACACACAGCCTGACACAATGTCACAAACATGCACACACAATACACACACACACACACATGCACACATACACATGTATATGCACACATGCATACACACAACCTGACACAATGTCACACACATGCATGTACCACACGTACACTCTACACACGTTTGTCCAGTACATGTCAGTCCAGTACCTGTCAGTCCAGTACATGTCAGTCCAGTACATGTCAGTCCAATACCTGTCTGTCCAGTATATGTTCTTGTTAGGCTGGTAGTTCTGGGAATGTGTGCATGTCAGTGAGTGAGTAGTGAGCCTGGGCGGGTGGGTGCCTGGGTGGGTGGGTGCCTGGGAGGGTGGATGCCTGGGAGGGTAGATGCCTGGGCGGATGGGTGCCTGGGTGGGTGGGTGCATAAGGGAGTGAGTGAGGGCGTGAGTGAGTGCATGGCTTGGTTTGGAGGTTTGGGTGTGTGTTTCTTGTAAGTAAGAGGTACGTCCATGAGTTTTTCCCCGTGCATTTTTTGTCCGTGGGTTTTTCTCCGTGGGTTTAAGGGGTGGCCCAAGGACATGGTAGTGGATAGTGTGAGCTTGCAGGGTTCCTCCCTGGAGATGGGCCTGCCTGCTGGGTGCTCGCTGGGACCTTAGCCATCCACCGAACAGGAGAGATCCTACTCGCCAGCTCGAACCTGGTACTGTGGCTCCAAGGTGCGGTGAGGACAATTAATGGCAGTGGATAGTGCAAGCTTGCAGGGTTCCTCCTTGGAGATGTGCCTGCCTGCTGGGTGCTCGCTGGGACCTTAGTCATCCACCGAACAGGAGAGATCCTACTCGCCAGCTCGAACCTGGTACTGTGGCTCCAAGGTGCGGTGAGGACTTGTGACGGCAGCCTTGAGTTCGGAGAGCTAGCCTGGCCCACAGCACTGGTGCCCTCCCTCACCTCCCGGGGGTTGGCACAGAGGAGGCTCCACCATCCGCCTCCTACTCCCTCGCTTCTAGGGAGTCGATCGATTTTGACGAAAAGACGAAAAGGAAAAAAAAAGACAAAAAAAAAAAAAAAAAAAAAGAAGTGCTGTGACCTGATTTTCGATATGAGTGCTGTGACTTCATTCGATCCCGATTTTTTGTGCCTTGATTCCTGATGAACGAAAAGACGAAAAAAAAAAAGGAAAAAAAAAAGATGTGCTGTGACTTGATTCCATCCCGATTTGCTGTGACATGATTTCCGATATACGATGAACTTACCAAAGAAGAAAATCGCAATAAAAAGTTGTGGAGAAGGACTTGATTCGATAACGGATGGAACTTTTGTGTCTGTGAGTTTGTTTGTTCAAGACACTGTACTCCAGTCTGTTATCTGTTATGTCTGTAAGCCACTGTATGTCTCTTTTGTAACCCCTCTCTCTCTCTCTCTCTCTTTGTATCTCCTTCTCTCTCAATCTCTCTTATTTGCTGCCAACCATATTATGTATTATGCATTTTGTGAAAAAGATAAAAGATGGGGCAAAAAAAGAAGAAGCTAACCTTGAGCCATTCCTGGTCCCAACCACTTACTAGCATTTTCATTTTCACTGTAATGCTATTCATAGGACACAACCTTTTGAATGTAGGCCATTGTATTTTTTACTCCTCTTTGTAAGCATATTGAAAAAAAAAATCACCATCATACCTCTCATGTTGCTGTCATGCTGTCTACCTCTGGACGGACATCTCGCAACTGACTCTTCCGATCCGAATTCTTACTGGTTGAAGTCGTCGATCACGAATGATCCTGATCCTGTCCTGAATGTTCCAGAGGTACGAAACAGTTGCTGGTCGATATGTTATGGAGACTCTTACCGCTTTGTGCTACTGACTGTTGTCCGATCTGAGTTATCACTGTGTGCAGTCACATATACTGCCGATCATGTTCGAAATGTTCCAGACGTTACACTTGCCAGTTGTCACTTGCTCAGTCGTGTTCTGGAGTCTGTTGCTGCCTTTGTGATCTGAAGAACTGAGTTGTGTGCTCACTTGCTTCCCAAAGTTGCTGATCTGTCTCAACATCCCATATCTCTCTCTTTCATGAGTCTTACCTGCCGAGCACCTGACCAAGCAACCGAAATGCTTTCCAATTCGCAGCAGCAGAGCAACTGAAAGTTAATGGCGATCGAAACTAAAACAACTCGAGTGAACTCACGCCGAGCTGTGACAGCTTTTTATTGTACTGACAGCATTTCATATGGAAAAAAAAATCATCTCATCTCACTATCTCATACTGAAAAAAAAATCACCCCATTCATCCCCACTATCTCATTGACCATCTCATTCATTCCCTCACCATCACCATTGTTTGCATTGTGGTTGAGTGTTTACCAGGCTCTGGCGATAGGCTCTGGCTAAAAGAATTGAAGAGAAGCCCCCAATATTAATCATTTTGAAAAAAAAAATCGGTGAACCATTCACGTGAAGCATGCGCACTTCTGCATGAGTTGTGAGACTCTGAGAGAAGGAGCTGCTAAGGAGGAGTGAAGTCTTCTGAGACTAGGTGAGTAGTACTCTACCAGCTATGCAGGGTCAGTTTGCAAACTGTTCATTGCTCGTCTTTTCTCTTCCTCAGGTGTGTTCCAGATCATCAAGCCCCCACCTGTGTTCCATTAGCAAGAGCTACCACGTCATGCCCTACCTCACCAGTTGTCCTGCAAGAGATCCCAGTTCTCACTAGTCATCCTGCAGGAATTTCCACATCCTACAATACCTCACCGGTCATCCTACAAGAGTTCCCACATCCTAACTACCCCACTGGTCGTCCCACAAGAGTTCCCACATCCTACACTACCCCACTGGTCGTCCTACAAGGGTTCCCACATCCTACCTTGCTGGTTGAGTCTCACTGTGATCAGAAGGTCTGTGATCAAAGAGCTACCGTATTTGTGAACTAAAGAACTGCTGTGTCTGTGATCATTTTGAAAACATATGAATGTTAACATGCACACATCTGCATGTGTTGCATGCATGCACCCTTTACATTGGATGGCCTGTCATTTTACAGGGACATGTTTCACTGTTACTGCATGTGTGGTTAGTGAAGCGTCTTGTTAGTTATGTCCAGACTGGAGAGGGCTGGTAAGACTTGGAGCTGCTGAGACTTGGGGAAGATCTGTGACTTGGTGAGTAGTACTCCATTAGCTATGCAGGGTCAGTTTGCAAATTGTTCATTGCTAGTCTTTTCTTCCTCAGGTGCATTCCAGATCAGCCGCGTGCAAGCCCCCACCTACGTTGCTCTCTAACAACATCCACCAGGTACCCCAACAATTCAACCCACATCTCTACCAGCGCCATACACTTGAGACACATCCAAGAGAAGACAAGGAGAAGACCAAAGAGAAGATCAGACAAACTGTAGAAACTGTATAAGTATTAGCTTAGGGTCCATAACAGCATGATTATGTGTGTGACATGACATGGGAGGGTGATGACTGCCTGAGAGAGGTAGGTGACTGCCTGAGAGTGTGTGGACATGGCCATGGGAAGTAGGTAACTAACTGCCTGAGAGTGTGTGCATGAGGTAGCTAGGTGACTGCCTGAGAGTGTGTGGATGTGGGAGGGTGGTGACTGCCTAAGAGTGTGTGCATATGGGAGGGTGGTAACTGCATGAGAGTGTGTGCATGTGGGAGGGTGGTGACTGCCTGAGAGTGTGTGCATGTGGGAGGGTGGTGACTGCCAGGAAGTGTGTGCATGTGGGAGGGTGATGACTGCCTGGGAGTGTGTGCATGTGGGAGGGCGGTGGCTGCCTGAGAGTGTGTGGACATGGCCATGGGAAGTAGGTAACTAACTGCTGAGTGTGTGTGCATGTGGAAGGGTGGTGACTGCCTGAGTGTGTGTGCATGTGGGAGGGTGGCAACTGCATGAGAGTGTGTGCATGTGGGAAGGTGGTGACTGCCTGGGAGGGTGTGCATGTGGGAGGGTGGCGACTGCATGAGAGTGTGTGCATGTGGGAGGGTGGTGGCTGCCTGAGAGTGTGTGGACATGGCCATGGGAAGTAGGTAACTAACTGCCGAGTGTGTGTGCATGTGGAAGGGTGGTGACTGCCTGAGTGTGTGTGCATGTGGGAGGGTGGCAACTGCATGAGAGTGTGTGCATGTGGGAAGGTGGTGACTGCCTGGGAGTGTGTGCATGTGGGAGAGTGGCGACTGCATGAGAGTGTGTGCATGTGGGAGGGTGGTGGCTGCCTGAGAGTGTGTGGACATGGCCATGGGAAGTAGGTAACTAACTGCCGAGTGTGTGTGCATGTGGAAGGGTGGTGACTGCCTGAGTGTGTGTGCATGTGGGAGGGTGGTGACTGCCTAGGAGTGTGTGCATGTGGGAGGGTGGCGACTGCCTGAGTGTGTGTGCATGTGGGAGGGTGGCAACTGCATGAGTGTGTGTGCATGTGGGAGGGTGGTGACTGCCTGGGAGTGTGTGCATGTGGGAGGGTGGCGACTGCCTGAGTGTGTGTGCATGTGGGAGGGTGGCGACTGCATGAGAGTGTGTGCATGTGGGAAGGTGGTGACTGCCTGGGAGTGTGTGCATGTGGGAGAGTGGCGACTGCATGAGAGTGTGTGCATGTGGGAGGGTGGTGGCTGCCTGAGAGTGTGTGGACATGGCCATGGGAAGTAGGTAACTAACTGCCGAGTGTGTGTGCATGTGGGAGGGTGGTGACTGCCTGGGAGTGTGTGCATGTGGGAGGGTGGCGACTGCCTGAGTGTGTGTGCATGTGGGAGGGTGGCAACTGCATGAGTGTGTGTGCATGTGGGAGGGTGGGAGTGTGTGCATGTGGGAGGGTGGCGACTGCCTGAGTGTGTGTGCATGTGGGAGATAGGCGACTGCCTGAGAGTGTGTGCATGTGGGGGGGGTGGCAACTGCTTGAGAGTGTGTGGATGTGGGAGGGTGGCGACTGCATGAGAGTGTGTGCATGTGGGAGGGTGGTGGCTGCCTGAGAGTGTGTGGACATGGCCATGGGAAGTAGGTAACTAACTGCCGAGTGTGTGTGCATGTGGAAGGGTGGTGACTGCCTGAGTGTGTGTGCATGTGGGAGGGTGGTGACTGCCTGGGAGTGTGTGCATGTGGGAGGGTGGCGACTGCCTGAGTGTGTGTGCATGTGGGAGGGTGGCAACTGCATGAGTGTGTGTGCATGTGGGAGGGTGGTGACTACCTGGGAGTGTGTGCATGTGGGAGGGTGGCGACTGCCTGAGTGTGTGTGCATGTGGGAGATAGGCGACTGCCTGAGAGTGTGTGCATGTGGGGGGGGGGGGTGGCAACTGCTTGAGAGTGTGTGCATGTGGGAGGGTGGCGACTGCATGAGAGTGTGTGCATGTGGGAGGGTGGTGGCTGCCTGAGAGTGTGTGGACATGGCCATGGGAAGTAGGTAACTAACTGCCGAGTGTGTGTGCATGTGGAAGGGTGGTGACTGCCTGGGAGTGTGTGCATGTGGGAGGGTGGTGACTGCCTGGGAGTGTGTGCATGTGGGAAGGTGGTGACTGCCTGGGAGTGTGTGCATGTGGGAGGGTGGCGACTGCCTGAATGTGTGTGCATGTGGGAGGGTGGCAACTGCATGAGAGTGTGTGCATGTGGGAAGGTGGTGACTGCCTGGGAGTGTGTGCATGTGGGAGGGTGGCGACTGCCTGAGTGTGTGTGCATGTGGGAGGGTGGCAACTGCATGAGAGTGTGTGCATGTGGGAAGGTGGTGACTGCCTGGGAGTGTGTGCATGTGGGAGGGTGGCGACTGCCGAGAGTGTGTGCATGTGGGAGGGTGGCGACTGCGTGAGTGTGGGTGCATGTGGGAGATAGGCGACTGCCTGAGAGTGTGTGCATGTGGGAGGGTGGCAACTGCTTGAGAGTGTGTGCATGTGGGAGGGTGGTGACTGCCTGAGAGTGTGTGGACATGACATGCATGGGAGGGTGGTGACTGCCTGAGAGTGTGTGGATTGTGTGTGTGTGATGTAGTCACATGGCCCGGGCCAAGGAGCATTATCACAGGATCTGGGAAGCATATATGCATGGTCACATGATCCGGGAGCGATCAAAACCAAAAAGGGTTGGATATTGGATATACCACAAACATACATAATATAAATGTATTATAGTAAAGAAAATAAAAATGTAAAACGATGTAGGGATGGCATGCCATAAAGTATGCAAGCAAGGTAGGGATAATGCACGAAAGCAAAGGTCTACATATTGGCAAAGCCCCATCCCTACATCTTTTTCACACTACAGTTAGACATGCAGTGCATGGGGGTCTTCCTAAAATGTACCACAAGTTCACAACCTTTACTGGCAGTTCACTGCTGTACCCTTGTTCTCAGGCCACTTCCTCCTCCCACATGACCTGGGAACGAGGCTAGTATGATCCAGCAGTATGTCTTTTAAACAACTTAAGCAGTGAGTTGAGTAGACATGCACTGTCACTACAAGTAGTATGTTGGCAATAAAACTACCGTTGGCAGCTATCTGATAGCTACCTACAAGGCACACATACGTATAGGCCATGATTGTGGGGGAAGGAAAGTGGCCTGGGGACGAGGCTAAAACCATGCCTGGCACCCTTATAGATGCCTCTGATACAACCTAGACACTGAGCTCGAGTGGGCTGCAGACTGGTCATAGTAATCAGTGTGTAAGTACTCATGCACAGCACTAATAATTGCATGGATGGGTGCAGATTCAGCTCTCAAGCATGCTGTCTAACTGTAAGTGTGAAAAAGATGTAGGGATGGGGCTTTACCAATATGTTGACCTTTGCTTTCATGCATTATCCCTACCTTGTTTGCATACTTTTTGGCATGCCATCCCTACATTGTTTTACATTAATTTTTAATGTTTTTAATCAAAATTGTGTACACAAGATAAATTGAGATTCAATATGGGCCATTCTTTGGCGTGTTATTAGTGTCTGTGATAATATAGTTCTGTACAGGGTGCCAGACAGACCAAGTCACAGCTCATCATCGTACCTGGGTCGGAGAGGGGGAGGGGGGGAGAGGGGGAGGGGGAGGGGGGGAGGGGGGGAGAGGGGGAGGGAGGGAGAGGGGGAGGGGGAGGGGGGGGGAGAGGGGGAGGGGGGAGAGGGTATAGAGGTGGACAGGCAGAGCTATCAAACTGAGCAATCTGTTCATATTTTACTGCAATGAAAATTAAGCTACAACATGATAATGATTCAGTCTTCAATTTATTACCAGAAATAGTGCTCAGTTAATCAACTAGTTCGAAACCTGTGAAATGCATACAAGGGCCAATTGTTTATGTAAGCAATTATAGTTGACATAGTACACAATAATTATTTATTGGGGAAGCTGCACGAATGCGCGTCCCCAAACTCACTGGCGATGCTCGAGGCCATGCCATATTTCGAAGGCAGAGCGCTTATCCTTGCACCAAATATAAGACAAGGAAAGTGTTTCTTCAGTGTTCTGGTGTGTTGTACGGGTATATAGCACAGTGTATTTAGCAGGGCGGCACGTAAAGAAATCAAAATTGGACTTGAATTGAAGATTCTACGCTCCGAAGCACATTTCTTACGCCTCAGGCAGTTAAATTCCTACAAATATTACTAACAGTATACACAAAGCGCCAGATATCTTTAAGTGCTGACCTAGCAACTACCGTGTAGTAGTGCAAAAAAAAAATTTCAGGATAGAACTCTTTACAGTCGTTGAGTAATTCGGCACAAAGAGCATTCGAGCGGTGCGGCCAGTTGCTGGTTCAAATGCGCTGAGGCGTTTTTAAACATAATACATTTCTTTCATGTGCTATTGGACTGAAACTTGTTTGAGATAAATATCAGTTACGGTTTTCGAAATATTAAATCAATAAATTGACTATGCCAACAGCCTTCAGCGCGGTTGATCGTAACCTTAATAAGCAACTACAAACCCTGACTCCTCATAGCACCCCAGCTAGAGTATGCACTACCTCTTGTTCCCAGGCTCACCCCCCCTCCCCCTCCCCCCCGGGCTTTTATTCCATGCTACAGTTTTGCTTTGTGACAAAGACTGCATAGCTATCTCTTAGGCTCAATACATAACTGTACCCAGTTCAGTGGTTGTCATGACCTACCTTTACAAATCCAATTTGTGCCGAGTTTTCTCTGAAACACTGCCGGCACGTGTTGAGACCGTACTTCCTGATCAGTCCGTGCCTGTTGCCACAGATTCGGCTAAGCAAAGAAACAGACTGAACCAATGTACCTGTATCTGCACCTATTTGTCCCAAAGACAGTAGGGAAATAGTTTGAGCAAGGGGTAGTCAGAAGCATTTGTGACCATGATCAAAATGAACGAAACGAAGCGATCAATGTTAAATTTAAGAGTCAATCTAGGTGACCTCCAAACGGCAAAATCAAGGAATCAATAATAACAATGACACTCTCTACTACTCTACTATCTACGGTTCTCGAACCACTGTACATCACATGATCAAGAGCTTCAGAAAGGGACAATCAGACAATCAACCGTTAATTTTACCAATCAAAGATCTCGATCCTGGTCACAAACACTTCAACAGGCGACAACCAAGTGACTACCTCTTTTCAAGTGATCCTCCTTCCTCTGCCCTAAGTATGCACACAATAGTCCGCTTAGTACTGTGGTCTACAGTGGTCATTAAATAGAAACCGACCCAGTTCGCCAACCCAGGAGTACTTATTAACAAGCCTGTACCTTTTCCTACCACTCACCAGCTTCTGGACCCGGGCCCGTACTTACGCGGGTGACTGTACCATACGTTTTGATGTCCCATAACCTCAACGTATTACAGACAACGTGGTGAGGAAGGATAAGCCCAGTACGCATGCGCAAACTAATACAGCTGCCCCACCCACTTGGATTTCATATCCGGTACATTAACACAGAGGATTCACAAAGCAAAACACTACACAAAAAACAACACTACAAAAATTATTGATATGCACAATAAGTTTTCTGCAGGTCACTGGCGTCCCTTGACCTTTGACCTCCAAATATTGACAACAATGAAACTGCCCGAGAGCAGTGTAAAGAGCAGGTAGATGAACGCGGCACCCCAACAGGACCTACACAGGGAGAGAGAGAGAGAGAATGAATGCTTGATTCTTACACGCCATGTGTATTTTTAGCCTCGAGGCCTTCTGTTCTGGATTTTGTTTCACAGCGAGAATTGTGAGACAAAATCCCAAACGGAAAGCTTGGGTTTGAGGGAGAAGACTACCTGTTTGTCTATACTTGCACACACTTAACAACTCACAGTGCTGCGTTTTGGTACGCCTGTGTTATAACAGCAGGATCATAGTGGTCGATACCACTGATTCTTATGTCACCGGCATATGTGGTTGTGTTGAGTGGTTTGATTCCTCCAACAATATCTTCAAACAGAGCAACTGCCTCAATCCAGTAGAATCCACCAAGTAGGAACTGGTGTGAGTGTGTGTAGAGGGAGGGTGTGTGCAAAGGGAGGGTGTGTGCAAAGGGAGGGTGTATGTAGAAGGAGGGTGTGTGTAGAGGGAGGGTGTGTGCAGAGGGAGGGTGTGTGCAGAGGGAGGGTATGTGTAGAGGGAGGGTGTGTACAGAGGGAGGGTATGTGTAGAGGGAGGGTATGTGTAGAGGGAGGGTGTGTGCAGAGGGAGGGTGTGTGCAGAGGGAGGGTGTGTGCAGAGGGAGGGTATGTGTAGAGGGAGGGTGTGTGTAGTGTAGAGAGGAAAGAACATGTGTGTGTAAAGCAGTTCCTCACCATCATCGCAACGCTACAAGGTGCTATCGAACATACAATGCATACAGGCCACACAATGGCTGACAAGTGGACACACTGAGTAATTACCTTTCGACATCCCGGTATTGACATCCTTTTTATCATATCACTCCTGCCCCCCCCCCCCCCCCCCCCCCCCCCCCCCTCACACACACACACTCTCACCAGCATGATAGATCCCCATATGCTCAGAACGAAGCAACAGAGTGAACCCTTTGGCCCACACATACAAAATGTGATCAGACCACACACATCAGCAGCACCCTTAGCCATCTCTCCCTGAGCACAAGATGAAGAGTGAGGAAGGGCAGGAGAGGTGGAGGGGGAGAGAGGAGGAAAAGGAGACGGTAAATTTATGGAGAAACTTTAAAATGATCGAATAATTTATGGAAGGAGAGCGACGTATGGACGGGATTAGCCTACCTACACTATATTCACAAATATAGCTTACTCCCTGTACCAGCAACTCACCGCTCCGACACTCAATTTCAGTTCCAACTGTCCACTCTAAGATCGAGCTCAAAATCTGTTGCAACGCCACTCGTGAGACGAGTCATATGACCTAGTCACGTGATCTAAAGTCGGTATTACAATGACATAATTCCTAGCAACGGGTAAACTGGTTGTCAAGTTGCAAGAGGAGGGAGCCATCATGCCGGTGAAGAAAGGGAAGGCGAAGGGGAAATCGAAGGGGAAGGGGAAGAAGGGCAAAGGAAAGGGCAAGAAGAAGGGACAGGGGTGAGAGCTGTCTTGTGGTCCAAGTGCACTAGCCACAAACTGTCACAGTACTGCAGTTGTTAAGGGGCACAGATGGTAGATGGTTGGTATAGTAAGTGACAAGATCATTAGGATATGCATGTGTTCAGGTTTCTGGACGATAAGTTTGGTCAACAGCGCATGATGACATCATTTTTTATAGTACACGCGAAGGATTCTGCTTTCACCACGGCCAGAATAGGAAGTTACACGCTCTTCCTCCTCCCTCCGCAATAAAAAATGACGTCATCATGCGCTCTTGGTTTGGTTCAATTACAAGGACTCTATGTCAAAGATAAATGTCTGGAAATACAGAAATACCCTACTTCACGTTAGTTGGAAGTTCATGTATATTCTCTCCCCTTCCTCCACCCCCAGTAAACTTGAGAAGGGGGAGAAGGAGGCGATGATGAGAGAGGCTTTGTCCAACGCCAAGCTCTGGGAGGCTCGCTACCAGGCAGCAGAAAAGTCTCGACAAGAGTATCGCGAGAACACCCGAAGGATTGTGATTGAGAACGAGAGGATGCAGAATGCTGTGAACCAGGTGAGCCATCAGTACACATGTGGGTTGGTAGGTGAGTGACGATAGTTGTGACCCCTCACCCTCCACACACTCCATACACACCCTCCACACACTCCTCACACTCCATACCCTCCATACCCTTCATACCCTTCACACCCTCCTCACCCTCCATACCCTCCACACACACACCCCACCCCTCTCCACACCCTCCACACAGACTGAACGGGACACTGTTGAGGTGATTGCATTCCTGAAACGTGAAGACGCTCGGAAAGATGAGGAGCTCTCGGAGCTGAAGATACAGGTGACAACTTCCCACTACATAACTGACTATACTGGTTTGCGTTTGGGAACTGTGAAACCATCAGTCAATGAACCAGCCGGACGGTCCACACTTTTCTTTGTTTGCTTTCGGAGTCTCTAGTCTAATTTTTCGGCTCCCTTCCTCCTGGATTATGTGGAGGTAGCCTAAACGTTTTATGTAGTATGCTTCATTATTCACAGTGTGTATCATCTCCTGTTCCTCAGGTGAAGGAGGTGAGGCAGGACGCACGGAGAGAAAGAGAAGGGCTGATTGGCCAGCACTCGGAGCAGGTGACTGCCCTCGAGGGACTGCTGGGAGAAAGGAATGAGGAGGTGGGAAGGATGTGTATGTGTTCTATGTAGAAGGTGGGAGGAGGATGTGTGTGTATGCTAACTGTAAACCACTATAACTAGGCAGCTTTACTTGAATGTCGGGTTGAACATTTCTTCCTTCACTTTGCCCTCCTCTCTTTCCCCCCTCCTCTCCCCCCTCCTCTCCCTCTCTCCTCCCCTTCCTCACACACAGGTACACACAATGCAGAATGAACTGAAGATGGTGCGTGAGTTTCGCAAGAAGCGCAGTGAGATGCAGCAACAGCTAGACCAGATGCGGACCACTCTGGAGGTGTCCAATCACGAACACAAGACAGCCGTCTCTCACATGGAACAGAAATTCTTTGAAGAGAAGCTTCGGCTCCAGAAGGAGGCAAACCGTAGGATTGCTGACCTTGCCAAGAAGGCTCATGCAGAGGCCGTGAGGTGAGGGGGGGAGGGTGGAGAGGAGAGTGAAGGAGGAGGGAGAGGAGTGGTGGAAAGGGGAGGAGGAGAGAGAGTGGAGGGGAGGGAAGGGAAGAAGAGATGAAGGGAAGGGAAGAAGAGATGAAGGGAGGAGGAGAGAGAGTGGAGGGGAGGTTGAATCAATGGTACATGCCGGCGCCTCATTGACTACTCACATGTCTACACAGTAATCTTGATGAACGTACTCGTGAGGTCTATCGTGAGAACATTCACATGGCGGAGGCACTTTCTCTCCACATGGAGCATGAGGCCACCCTGAGGAAGGGAAAGGAGCAGTTGGAGATGGCCAATCGTCAGCTGGTGGCAGAGAAGGAGCTCAATCAACAGATGGTGAAGGAGAAGATTGCCCAGGCTCGGTACCACAAGAAACTCATTAGAGAACTGCAGGTGAGATGAGGGAGGAGGGGAGGGAGGGAGGGAGGTTCTTTAAATGGGAGGAAGTTCTTGTGTAGAACCTTGTTTCACACATACATGTAATGTGCTATCTTGCTATGTTACCCTCCGCCTCCCCCTCCACACACACCCACACATACACACCTTCCTCAGGAGAAAGTGCAAGGTTTGGAGCAGTCGCTGGGTGTAGTGGTGCGAGAGTTTGAGGAGGAGAAGAGAAGAACAGAAGAGAGGCACCATGAACACCTCCAGCTGGCCAGGTGGGAGGAGGGAGGGGGGGAAGAGAGAAGGAAGGAGGAGAGAACTTATTGGTTGGACCATTGCATTTCTCCCCATCCCAGTTCTGAGCTGGTGTCCCTGCAGCGGCGCTGTGAGCTGCAGTCTCGTGAGATGAACCATGTCAAGAGATTAGCACGACACATTCTGGACCAGCGCTCGGAGGTGGAGCAATTCTTTCTTGAGTCTCTCACCTTCGTCAAGAAGAAAATTGCTGCTAACAGGTGAACATCCATGTGTGGTATATCTGCATACACAATTCTCAGTTTGCAACCTAGACTTGCATTTTTCCCCTCCTCCTCCCTCCCTTATAAGGTAGCTGTATGTTTGCACCTACTTCATTAAGAAGCCAAGCAGGTGGCTATTGTCACAGCAGGCGGGCTCTTGAGAATCCATAGTAGTCGCGGTAGTACCTCAAAGCTCATTAGCACGAGTAGTTAAAACCATATAAGGCGCGTTTTTAAAGTGTGATTCGATACAGGATGGGTACTGTATGCTAGTCTGACGCTCCTTCTCGCGTAGCGGTTCATAAGCTCACACACATCCACACACTCACACTCACACATCCACACACACACATCCACACACTCACACAGAGCACAGTATAAACATGATGCCCAGGTACTGTACCAGAGGCGCATGCTGGATGCTACTCGTGGTGAGGGGGGATTTCCTGCAATTAGGACCTTCCGACCTCTGGAGACCAGTACCAATAGTGTCTACCATGATATGGAGCAGGCTGAGAGATGGTAGGTGCATAGACCGACCGACTGACAGGCAGACAGACCAACTGACAGGCAGACTGACAGACAGACAGACTGACAGGCAGACTGACAGACAGACAGACTGATGTATCATTTCATTAAGACGAGTGGACTACTGCCTTCTACTCTCCCCATTCTTAGGGAGGGTGTGGAGGGTCATGTGGACATCTCAGAGCTGACATGGGAGCAGAGAGAACAAGTGCTCCGTCTGCTCTTCTCCAAGATGAATGCCACCCATCCTCCAGCTCGCCCCCACACCTCCCTCCCACAGCTCCCCGCCCCCAAGAAGGAGGAGGGGGAGGATCACAAACAACAACATCAACAGAAACACAGGTGAATACTCTTGTACAGGACCCTAGCCCAACAGGTTGTACTGTACTGCCTTCATATACAGTCTTGCAGAATTATAGTTTGTGCTGGGTCCTTCTAGTTTTGTTCCCAATTTAGTGCAATCTCCAGTTAGAGGAGGATTAGAGTATGTCTGTACTGTGCAGACAATAATGTGTGTAATGAAGTTTTGACTCTGTTCATTTCTTCAGGGCTGATGGTGGCACCGTGTTTCTCACACAGCAAGACACGCAGACTGCACCTAGCGCCTCTGCACTAGTCACATAGTACACACACACACACACACACACACACACACACACACACACACACACACACACACACACACACACACACACACACACACACTTTTTTTTAGTACACAAGATTGCAACAATCAATATCTGACATTGTGAAGAGTGCACAGAGTAGCAAAGGACGTTGGCTGTTTCATATGCAAGCTGATGAGGCCTGGTATTGGCATCGTTCGGTGATTGTTCATGCAGTTCTCTGTATTCTGTATTAGTCGAGAAGTCTGCTTGTATGCAACGCCTCCTTCCGTTCCGTGATCTCGGATCGGCAAACCCCGCCCCCTGACCTTTGACTTGGGTACGAGCTGAAGATCGCAACATGATGCTGGCAATCCGAGCTCTCCGCTGCTCACAGGTGGGACTAAACTGATCTGCATGTCTGCAAATAATTTGACAATTCCTACCTCCTTCCCCCCCGCCAGAGCCTACCTCTGGGAGTGCGGTTATACAGCAGTGGAACCGCGGTACGTTATAAATAGCATGCACTGCCACAGAACACGTACTGAACACCCAACTCCCCACGCGAGACTACATAACAGCAGGGAAATTTTGCTGTTTCTGATCCTGGAAATGGCTGAAATCAGTGCGGGTGGGCGCAGAACAAGTTTCAGTGCGGAAGCGGTACAATGTAAATGTATGTCAGAAAGTCTGTGCGGGCAGTGGATGAGAAACAGGATATTTCCCTGCTGTGGCTTAATTATGTATCTCAACATGAACAGTTAACATCACACACACCACTGCACCCCCACTACACCCCCACCACACCCCCACCACACCCCCACCACGCCCCCAAAGCCCACAGTGAAGCTCTTCATTGATGGCAAGTTTGTGGAGAGTAAGACAAACGAATGGATCAACAATTATAACCCTGTGAGTCTGTGATATACTGTGATATACTGTGATATACTGTGGTATACTGTGGTATACTGTGGTATACTGGTGAGAGAATTTACTACTCTCTCTCTTCCCTATTCCCACCATAGGCAACACAAGAGGTGGTGTCACGTGTGCCCTGTGCTACGCAGTCGGAGATGAGTGCGGCAGTGGACGCTGCTAAGAGAGCCTTCCTGACATGGAAAGACACAAGTGTGATGTCTCGACAGCGTGTTATGTTCAACCTTCAGCACATCATCCGAGAAAACATGGTGGGTGTGGCCAAGGGTGCATCGACCTCAGCCCTTGGTGTGGCCTATGAGAGTTTGTTCTTAATCTCCTAGCCCCTTCCCCCCCTCCCCTCCTCTCTCTCCTCTCCTCCTCTCTCTCCCCTCCTCTCTCTCCCCTCCTTCCCCTTCTCTCCCCTCCTCTCCTCTCTCTCTCTCCTCCTCTCCTCTCTCTCCCAATCTCTCTAGAAAGAGCTAGCTGCTAACATTACTCTGGAACAAGGAAAGACACTACCTGACGCAGAGGGAGACGTCTTGAGGGGGCTACGTAAGCTTCACACCCCCACTCTCTTCACCTCCCTCCCTATCCCTCACCCCCACCACACTCCCTCCTTTCTCCCTCCCTCCTCCCTCCTCCCTCCTCCCTTCTTCCCTCCCTCCCTCCCTCCCTCCCTCCCTCCTCCCTCCTCCCTTCTTCCCTCCCTCCCCCTTCCTCTTCAACAACTGACAAGCCAATGATTGTGTCAATCTTACTATTCACTTGAGCATTCCTCACCTATATCCCTCTCTCCTCACCGTCACCTACCCTCCCACACCCCACCCCTCACAGAGGTGGTAGAGCATGCCTGCTCTATCACCAGTCTGCAGCTCGGGGAGACGCTGGGCGGAGTCACCAAAGACATGGATACATACACTTACCGAGAACCCATTGGAGTCTGCGCTGGAGTCACTCCCTTCAACTTCCCTGCAATGATACCCCTCTGGGTGTGTGAGAGACCGAGAGAGAGAGAGAGAGGGAGGGGAGCAATGAGTATAGCAAATACAGTGTTTCAGCCAGCATGACCGTGCTACCCTCCTCTCCTCCCTCTCCCTCTCCTCTCTCTCCCTCTCCTCCCTCTCCTCCTTCTCCCTCCTCTTTCCTCTCCCTCTCCTCCCTCTCCTCTTCCCTTTCCCCCTTCTCCCTCTCCTCCTCTCCTCTCACAGATGTTTCCTATGGCCCTTGTATGTGGCAACACATATGTGATCAAGCCTAGTGAGCAAGACCCAGGGGCTTGCATGATGCTGGTGAAGATGGCACAGGAGGCCGGTGTGCCAGACGGGGTCGTCAACGTCATCCACGGACAGAAGGGAGGTGAGCGTTTGTTATGACTTAATACCAGCCCTTGTCTCCAAGCTTCTAGCTTTTGTTACTGGCAGTATGAAAGGCACAAAGCTAGCTTGATACTACAATATAATGATGGACACTCACCCTCCCCTCCCTCCTCCTCCCCCTCCTCTTTCTCCCCCCCCCCCCCCCCCCCCCTTCCTAAAACACATGTGCATGCATAGCTGTTGACTTTATCTGTGATGACCCTGCCATTCTCCCCCTCCTCCTCCTCCTCCTCCTCCTTCCCCTACATGTGCATGCATAGCTGTTGACTTTATCTGTGACGACCCTGCCATTCTCCCCCCCCTTCCTAAAACACATGTGCATGCATAGCTGTTGACTTTATCTGTAACGACCCTGCCATTCTCCCCCTCCCCTCCCTCCTCCTCCTCCCCCTACATGTGCATGCATAGCTGTTGACTTTATCTGTGACGACCCTGCCATTCTCCCCCTCCCCTCCCTCCTCCTCCTCCCCCTACATGTGCATGCATAGCTGTTGACTTTATCTGTGACGACCCTGCCATTCTCCCCCTCCCCTCCCTCCTCCTCCTCCCTCCTCCTCTTTCTCCCCCCCTTCCTAAAACACATGTGCATGCATAGCTGTTGACTTTATCTGTGACGACCCTGCCATTCTCTCCCCCCCTTCCTAAAACACATGTGCTGCATGCATAGCTGTTGACTTTATCTGTGACGACCCTGCCATTCTCCCCCCCCCCCCCTTCCTAAAACACATGTGCATGCATAGCTGTTGACTTTATCTGTGACGACCCTGCCATTCGAGCAATCTCATTTGTTGGGTCTGATCGTGTGGGCACATACATCTACGAGAGAGGGTCTGCCAACGGCAAGAGAGTCCAATCCAACATGGTGAGGGTGGGAGGGAGGGTGGGACGAGAAGTGAGGGGAGGAGTGAGGGGGAGGGGAGGAGCAAGGAGGGAGGGAGGAGTGAGGGGGGAGGGGAGAAGGGGGAAGAGAAGAGGTGAAACTGTACAGATACACTTTCAAACTTTGCTCCCTCTTCACACACACACCCTCACACACACTACAGGGTGCGAAGAACCACGGTGTCATAATGCCAGATGCCAACAAGGAACATACCATCAACCAGGTATACACTCGCCATTCTCCTCTCTCCTCCCTCCTCTTCCCCTCCCTTCATCTCTCATCTCCTTTTCTGCACTCACCCACCTCCCTCCCCACACTCACCCACCTCCCTCCCTAGCTGGTTGGTGCTGCATTTGGAGCTGCTGGTCAGCGCTGCATGGCACTCTCAACGGCCATCTTTGTGGGCAAGTCTCAGGAATGGATCCCAGAGATTGTGGAAAGAGCCAAGCAACTGAAGACCAGTGCTGGTGAGGGGGGAGGGGTGAGGGATAAGGGGGGAAAGGTGTAGCCTTGTTCCCTGTCCTCCACCACAGCTCTGGTCCATGCTAGCCATGATAGCTGTGGTGAACACTAGGAACAAGAAATGTGTGAGAGTGAGGAAGTGAAGGAGTGAGGGGGAGGGGGAATGTGTGAGAGTGAGAAGGTGAAGGAGTGAGGGGAGGGGGAATGTGTGAGAGTGAGGAGGTGAAGGAGTGAGGGCCGGGGTGAAGGAGTGAGGAGGTGAAGGAGTGAGGGGGTGAAGGGTGAGGGGGAGGGGGAATGTGTGAGAGTGAGGATGTGAAGGAGTGAGGAGGTGAAGGAGTGAGGGGAGGGGGAATTCAAAGGGAGCTGCGCATGTAATTTTCTAATTAAAGCTCCCTCTCGATCTCTTCACTTAGGTGACCAACCAAGTGCTGATTTGGGTCCTCTCATTTCTCCTGAGGCCAAACAGCGTGTGTGTGACCTCGTGCAGAGCGGAGTGGACGAAGGAGCAAAGGTAAGAAGGCTACATGCATGTGTACACACATGTATACTGAAGCTACTCCCTCCCCCTACACACACACACACACACACACACACACACACACAAGCTTTCACTGGATGGGCGTGACATCTCGGTGCCGGGATACGAGAAGGGGAACTTTGTGGCCCCGACTATTCTCTCCGAGGTCAAACCAACGATGAAGTGTTACACTGAGGAGATATTTGGGCCAGTGCTGGTGGTCCTCAATGCAGACACCCTTGACGAGGTAGCTGCATTCTGATTGGTCGGATTAATTGGCAGGGTCATTTGAGTGTCCCTTTCTCTATCTTTTCCAGGCCATTGACACTATCAATGCTAACCCGTACGGGAATGGGACGGCAATTTTCACAACTTCTGGAGCTATTGCCAGAAAGTTTCAGACGCAGATTGATGTTGGACAGGTACCGAGCAAACCCCCGGGGGCCTTTGCATTGTACACATGTAATGTAATATATAGAGTAGCCCTCGGGCCTTCGGATTAGTACTGTACAGAGCAAATCCCCGGGGGCCTTGACATTAGTACTGTACAGAGCAAACCCCCGGGGGCCTTTGGATTAGTACTGTACAGAGCAAACCCCCGGGGGCCTTTGGATTAGTACTGTACAGAGCAAACCCCCGGGGGCCTTTGGATTAGTACAGTACAGAGCAAATCCCCGGGGGCCTTTGGATTAGTACTGTACAGAGCAAATCCCCGGGGGCCTTGACATTAGTACTGTACAGAGCAAACCCCCAAGGGGGCCTTGACATTAGTACTGTACAGAGCAAACACCCGTGGGCCTTTGGATTAGTACTGTACAGAGCAACCCCCCGGGGGCCTTCACATTAGTGCTGTACAGAACAAATCCCCGGGGGCCTTCACATTAGTGCTGTACAGAGCAACCCCCCGGGGGCCTTGACATTAGTGCTGTACAGAGCAACCCCCCGGGGGCCTTTACATTAGTGCTGTACAGAGCAACCCCCCGGGGGCCTTTACATTAGTGCTGTACAGAGCAACCCCCCGGGGGCCTTCACATTAGTGCTGTACAGAGCAAACCCCCGGGGGCCTTCACATTAGTGCTGTACAGAGCAACCCCCCGGGGGCCTTCACATTAGTGCTGTACAGAGCAACCCCCCGGGGGCCTTCACATTAGTGCTGTACAGAGCAACCCCCCGGGGGCCTTGACATTGTAGTAAGATTTATCAAATGATGTATTTCACACATGTACACACTGTCACACACCTCCCCCCTCCCTCCTCCCTCCTCCCTCACACACTAGGTTGGTATCAATGTTCCTATTCCTGTCCCGTTGCCGATGTTCTCCTTCACAGGCTCCAGAGGATCTTTCCGTGGGGACATCAACTTCTATGGGAAACAGGTACACAACTAATGGCAGCTCCACACACACACACCCTCCTAGCTAGCTCCACACACACACACCCTCCCAGCTCCACACACACACACACACCCTCCCTCCTAACTCCTGCACATATCTCTCTCCTCCTCCTCTACACACTCACAGGGCATCCAGTTCTATACCCAGCTAAAGACAGTAACCAGTCTCTGGCGTCAGGAGGACGCAGCGGGCACAATGCCCACTGTCATGCCAACCATGAAGTGACCCTCATGATATTAACCAGACTAGCATCAGGAACTTGTGGTATTGTCAGTTTCATTTTGTACCTTTGTATATACCTTTGTACGAAATATATCTTCAGCTATAAAAATTCTCCCTACCTAAAGTGTTATAGGAAGAGAGAGAGAGGGAAGATGGGCACGGGATCGAGGGAGGAGTGCTGTTACAGGAGCTAGGAGAGAGAGGGGGGTATACAAGGAGCTAGTGCTGTTATAGGAGGAGAGAGAGGGAGGATGGGAGCAAACTCATTTATCCTCAAATCTCCATGATGTTGAACAAATTCAGTGACGAGAAGGAATAAATAGTCTTCAGATTTAACAGACATCACGGAGCCGTCAAACTACAAATCTCGGACTTCACATCTGACATTAATACTGCATGTGATTATAAATTTGGTGGAGGAAATAATTAGTAAAAAACAGTTACTACTCTTCACAAATGGTATACATAAATCACGGTCACTCTGAGGTCACAGTTCTGTCTCCCTGCCTGCCTGTCCTGCCACGCCCTCCTTGTCCAAGCTCCTCTGCTGTTGGTTCCACATAGCTGCATAGACTCCGTCAACTTCCAGGAGTTCAGCATGCGTACCTCGCTCACAAACCATGCCATCCTGAAAGAGAGGGCAAGGAAGGAGGGGGAAGGAGAGAGAGGAGGGAAAGAGGGGGAAGGAGGGGGAGGAGGGAGGGAGAGGGAAAGAGGAAGGAGAGAAGTGTAAATGACAGGCACTACCAATATAATTGGGCCTGCCTGCCTCCCTCCCTCCCTCCCTCCCTCCCTCCCTCCCTCCCTCCCTCCCTCCCTCCCTCCCTCCCTCCCTCCCTCCCTCCCTCCCTCCCTCTCCCCCCTCCTTCTCCCTCCCTCCTTCCCTCCCTCCCTCCCTCCCTCCTCCCTCACTCACCTTCAATACTAAGATCTGATCAGCATGTATGATGGTGGAGAGGCGATGAGCTACAATGATAGTGCTCCTACCCTCACACACACGCATCAGGGAGGACTGGATGTTGCGCTCAGTCTGAGTGTCCAGCGCAGACGTTGCCTCGTCCAGGAGAACAATAGCAGGAGCTTTGAGGATTGTTCGTGCAATGGCAACTCGCTGCTTCTCCCCACCGCTAAGTTTAAGACCTCTCTCTCCAACCACGGTATTGTACTGCTGTGGAAATGAGATGACACGATCATGGATATCAGCGTACTGCGCTGCCCTCTCCACTTCCTCGTCACTTGCGTCACTCTTCCCATATCTGATATTGTAGCGGATGATGTCGTTAAACAAAACTGTGTCTTGCGGGACGACTCCAATGGTCTGTCTCACGGAGGACTGGGTCACTCTCCTAATGTCCTGGCCGTCGACGGTAATCTCTCCATCCTGAATGTCATAGAAACGAAACAACAGTCGAATAATCGTGCTCTTTCCGGCTCCGCTTGGCCCGACCAAAGCAACTGTCTGTCCAGGAGGCACCACAAATGAGACATCACGCAGAATCGGTTTCTCTGGCACATAGTGAAAATAAACATTCCTAAACTCTATTTGTCCTCCAGTGATGTCAATAGCTTCGGCTCCGGGTACATCCAGGATCTCAGGCTCCACGTCTAACAGGTCAAACATGTTCTCCATGTCAACAAACGCTTGCTGGATCATGCGGTAGTACGTACCAAAGAAATTGAGCGGTGCGTACAACTGTATAATGTAGGTGCAGTATAGCACAAAGTCACCAACCGTCAGAACACCTTGTGTGACACGATATGCACAGAGGGTTGCACCGAAAAAGAGGCCGACATTGATTATAACATTTTGGCCAGAATTGAGGACATTCAGGCTAGCTAGACTCTTCCATTCCTCTGACTGGTAGTTTAAGATAGCTGTCTTCAAGCGATTCACTTCAAACTCTTCAGCAGCGTAATATTTCACTGTTTCAAAGTTCAATAGTGAGTCGACAGCCTTTGCTTTAGTGGCATTGTCCTTCTCGTTCATGACTCTGCGGTACTTTGTCCTCCACTCCGTGATGTAGATCGTAAAGAGAATGTACCCGACCATGGTTATGAAGACAATGAGACCAAACCAACCATCAAACGCAATCACAAAATACACGACTGCGATTCCGATGTCGACGAGCGTAGGGGCGATATTGAACAGGATGTAGCTCAAGAGGTTGTTGATACTCTGCGTCGCTCGATCCATCACTCTCAGGACCTCACCCGTCTTCCTCCCCAGGTGCCACCGCAATGAGAGGTTGTGGAGGTGAGTGAAGAGGTCAACTTGAAGTGTTCGGCTGGTGAACTGCTGTACCTGGATCCAAATGAAGCTGCGGAGGTTGTTAACAAATCCCATGCTCCCCACGGACCCACCCTGGAGGAAGCGAAGGAAGACGTAGATGGTGATGGTGGAGATTGGAAGGGTGAGTGTGGTGGTGCTGGTAATATTGAGCTTCAGATCCAGGCTACTGCTGGAGTTAGCACCTCCACCGCTACTACCGGGCGTCAGAGCATTGATGATGTACTTATAGTAGATGGGAACGTAGACGTTGATGACACGCCCAGAGATGAGGATAAGGAAGCACACGATCACTCTCAGCTGGAGGATGGGGTGACCTTTGGGCCACACATACGGGAAGAGAAGTTTGGACTTGAACCAGATGTCTGCAAAGGCGGAAGAAGTCCATCTGCGGACAAAGCTACCTTCTTTTCTCTCCTGATTTGCACGATTCTGTTTCTCTGTATCGACGTCTGCCTTGTCCTGAGGGTCAAGGTTCACCATGAGTGTATAGTCGTGTTTCTTGCCAAATAACGGTCGGAGGACTCCGAGAACAATCACACCCATGATAAACACACACCTGACAACAAATAGAACAAGATCTGATATGTCTGTATGCCCTCTCAGGCTCCACCACCACTGGGGGTTTCCCCAAGACATTACGTCTAGGCACAACACAAGAGCAACTACAAGCCAGAAAATTACAAGTGGAAAACTGTGCGAGCGTTTGAGGACGATCTGGTGTCTCTCTTTGAAGGCAAGGGCAGCTGAGAATATCCATGAGGTTATTCCAAGTGCGTCTACGACAATGGTGTAGCCGTAAATCTCGTCACCAGAGGCGTGTATCACTCCCTTCACAACCAGATCGGCTGCATATGTTACTGCAAACATCACTGACAATATTATCTCCAGGATTGAAACGATTGAAAGTGGAAGGTTTAGGCGGCCATTTTGGCTCTTTCCTCCGAGTGCAATGATGCTCAGTCCAAGGATAAACAGCAGGCCGGCACTTGCAATGGAGCCGACCGTCTCCAGAAAGCATCGTGAGAAGCCGTTGCCTACCCAGGGGGTGGTGTAGGCATCACCTGGCTCACAGAACAGTAGCATGGCAACGGAATCTGCAGGAGGACAAGAGAAAGGAAGAGACAGGAATGCTTCTTCAGTCTACAAACAGCTGAGCTTCCAGTAGGTACGTCCGTTCAAAGCTGTTTTGTGTGTGCCAACCCGGAGGTGTGTTTTGGCAAATGCTGAGAAAGGGTATTGAACTTGCATTGGGAGGAGACCAGGACATCGCACATCACATGCACCCACATACAACTCTGCATGCATGAGCTCAGGTACATTGAAAAAGCATCCTCCCTTGCAAACTCACCAGCAGTCTGTACTCAGGCGTCAAGAGTATTGGAGATCCACCAAACAAAGCTCACCACCTGCTCCTGTTCTCATACATATCTTCTCACTCTTGCTTCGTGTAGCCTGCTGGCGTGTTTATCTGCTGCGTGTAGTGGTCTGGCACGCCTTCCAATTAGCGCACACCGTAAATGAAAATTCATGACCTCCATCGCTGTAGCGCTAGCGGAAGTGAATTATGATGCGTGCGGTCTTGTAAACGTAATTACATGTACAAAGAATTTTTCACCAAGAGCTCACACACGGACGCAGTGCAGTGATCAGTGACCTAGTAGACGATCTAAAGCATCATGAACGAAGAAATGACGATGGACGATATCGTGCGGCGAATGCTGCTCAAATTTGGTGAGTGGCTCGTGCTAGTCAGGAAAGGGTAGGGTATCTGTACTATAGTGACTGAATCATAATTTCATTGCTTCTACTGCGCAGCTGCGGTTATATGTCTGTGCATATGGCCTGATGAAAGATATATAGGCACACAGACATCTATATGGAAGCTGTGCCTACACATTAAACTTTAATACATGTACTCGACTATAGTTTACAAAGCTCTGTATGAACAGTACGTTTGCCAGAACACCAACTATAGCAGGTGTAGTCTCGCGGAGCCAGACTCTCTGGCTCCGCGAGACTATAGCAGGTGTACGTATTGTTGTCTGTGAGGTCGAGATCTCCCATGCTGAGCGCTCCTGGCAGCATTCCTCCACATTCCAATTATGTTTGGGGTAAACACTTGCAGCCAATCAGACAATAATCAAACAAAACTTTTAAGTACATTTTTTGCAAGACTACATCAGATCCCCACTGAATGTTCATGTCAGTGTACAACATGTACTAATAGACATACACTGCACACACCTTTTGAAGATAACCCTCGTTTCAGACGATCTCGTTTCCATAGTATCTAGTCTTGTCCCCAGACCTCATCCAGCCTGTATATCGCTTCCAGTGTTCCCACTATACTGAAAGTGAACTGCGCTGGAGTTGGTTTAGAGTCTGGGGCCAAGGCTAATTTAATAGTTGGCACAAGTAACCAATGCTAGCCTCGTTCCTAGGCTGCTTGCAGGAGAGCTTTGGGAACGAGGAGGCTGCTCGTGTGTGTGTATCCAAACAGGTGTTCTGACAGGTGATATGGTGTCATTGAGTAAACTTTCAATTGTGCTTGTCATTGATACACGTTTGGTTGACTGTAATTAATCTGGGGGTACTATGCTAGTAATCATCCCTCACAAACATCACACACACACCTCTCCTCCCCCTGCACACCCACACATGCACACTACTGTAGTAATCCATCTCTCACAAACATTAAATATCTGGTCATACTGTATAGCGGGAAATTTTCGCAAGGCAGAAATTTTCGCAATCGAACGCCAAGTCACGAAAATTTCTTCCCGCGAAAATTTTTGCTTGACAAGTTGAGAAAGCTAAGCGCATTACCGTTGAGCCTCGCATCCAGAGACAGAATTGACCCCAATTTGTTGTAGAAGCAAACTGCGGAAATTTTATTTTGGAAAGCGACCTGCGATCAACTCGCCTTTCGTCACCGCAACTGCGAATGGATCTTCGGAGTTAGCTTGTTCCCTTTGGCGTGGCAGTTTATCGCCAACAGCTACTCACACGGCTTTGATAAGTGTGTTAGCCTCTTACAATCGCTTCAACGTTGTAGTGCAAGTTTAATTTCCTAGGCAGGGTCGCAATTTCACGCGCAAAATAGTAGGGGGCGTGGTCTTAGATCGTGACCAAGTCGCGAAATTAAAAATTGTGAATTTTTTTTCCTGCTGTGTTTGTTGGTGATTCACGAAAATTTATGCTCACGAAAATTTCCGCTGTAAGGTCGTACCTCCTGCCAGGTGAGCATTTCTATTACCTGGTGTAAATGTGCGACCAAGCATTTTTAATCTACAGTAGATGCGTTTGGAATTTTAATGACAGTAAATTTAATTGTGCTAATCACATAATAACATATAGCACCTCATGTCTGAGTAAGTCTTTGCACACACCCACACACTCATCACACACACACCACCTCTCCTCCCATACACACACCTCCCCTGCACACACCTCTTCCCCCCTCTCCCCCTGCACACCCACACATACACCCCCACACACACAGAGCGGGACGAGACACCCCCAGGTTTCAGCGCTGATCTGGACTTTGACCCCGCCTACCCACAGGTGTTCTTCCTAATGGTGAAGTGGTATATGGAGCCTCACTCACTGGTCACGAAACTGCTGGGACTGTATCCTACAAACTAGCCAGTGACATTCTGTAGCCGTGTACCCTCCCCACCCTTCCTTCGACTTGTCCTTCCATTATCCTACCTTCAACATGTCCCTTGCCTTCAACCCTGCATCTCTTGTCTTCTGCATAAGAAAAGTCCGTAGTTGCCAGGAATCGAACCCAGTGCCCGTGGCTTGAGCTGCAAGTGCTCTGACCAACCGAGCAGCCACTAGCCTCCCCACAATCCTCTGTAAATTGGTCCAATCTTCTATCATGTACTGTTAGAGACGCTGTTCTGTTTGTTTTGGTGGAGGTTACCACAGACATAGTGACGGAGATAAGGAACCTCAAAGACCTGCCCCAACTGTCTGGAGCCTTCATTTTTTTCCTAGAAACAGTTACTTCCTCCTGACCTGGTATGGAGCCTTGTCATAGCCATGTTGTTTGCCCTTCTGTAACTGTCTCCTGGGTCATCCACCTTCCTGTCCCCTGCAGTGAGGTCATAAAAATCACCCACTTACTTCCTGTCAAGTTCACCTGTGTGTCTCCATGGTAGAGTGCATATCAGTGATTAACCTACCCCCTGACCTGGTATGGAGCCTTGTCACAGCCAGGTTGTCTGTGTGAGTGTCTTCTGGGTCATCCACCTTCCTGTCCCCTGCAGTGAGGTCATAAAAATCCCACACTTGGTGGAGCCTTGGTACAAGCTGTTTTGAGAGTTGAAAATTTCCCCATTTCCTAGAAATGGCCACTTCCTGTTGAGAGGTTGTGAGGCTCACTTCCTGTCCAGTAAATGAACTCAATACATCCTCTCTCCTCTCACCTCTTTCTCCACCCTTTCTTCTCTAAAACTACTTCATCCACCCTTTCAATGATCTCCTCTCTAACTGCTTCATCCCTCCAATGTCCCCCGGATCCTCTCACCCTCCCTTCTCCTTCCTTCTCCTTCCTTCTCCTTCCTTCTGTCTCTCCCTCTGTCACCTCTTCTTCATCTCCCTTTTCCTTTTTCGCTTTGCCCTAAGAGTCCTTGACTCGTTCCCTAGTTACCAGGCCAGCTGCCTGGTGGCCAGTTCAGAGGGGGAGGGCGTGGCACGGGTGACACATGTCCGGAAGTGGGCCATTGCAAGAGCAGTCAGGTAGGCCAGAGTCTAGGAGCCATGTTGTCTGGTGTGTTTGTAGCTCAAGGTGTAAACAAGAGAGGAAGAGTCAACATCATTTGAACCTGTTCTGTAAATGAAAGTAACTGAACTCTTTACTTATCCCTCCTCCACTCCCTCCCTCCTCCGCTCCCCCCTCCCTCCACCCTCCTCCCTCCCCTCCACACCCCCCTCCCCTAGGTACTGGTTGGAGCATTTCCCAGAGGACTTTAAGGCTCCGCAGATGGTAGACTGTGTGAGTGACCTTCAGACGGTGATGAGAGAGAACGGGGAGGAAAGCATGGCAGACTACGTCTCACTGGATTATCTGTGAGTGTGTGTGGGAAGGGGGGGGGGGGGGGGGGGGGGAGGGGGAGGGAAGGAGGGGGGGAAGGGGGGGAGGGGGAGGGAAGGAGGGGGGGAGGGGGGAAGGGGGGGAGAAGGAGGGTGGGAGGGGAGATGGTGTCTCTGTACAATCAAAGTGCCACCAGCGTTAGTCCAGGTGTACCTGCCTGCACCTGACCCAGTACCGTTGAGGTCATGTACCCTGGTATGTAGTTTTAATTAAATCCTGCCTTCAATTTAATTAGTCTGCTGCCTTCAATTTAATTAGTCTGGTTTTAGTTTCTCCCCGTACAGTAGTGTGAGGGTATGTAGATGAGAGGGGAGGGAGAGGGGAGGGGAGGAAGGGGAGGAGGGAGAGGAAAGGGGACGGAGGGACAATATAGGCCTGGACAGACATAAGGGAAGGCGGAAGGTTACACTGCAGTTGAGGATTTCAGAGAGATAGTGAGTGTATGAGAAGGGTGAAGGAGTACGAGGGGAAGGAGGGTCGGAGATGATGCAGATTCCTCCACCAGACCAAGGAACCATCTGTCCAGACAACATTCAGTGGCAACCCCCCATGGTGACTCCCGGCGTCCCCAGCCTGGGCTTTGAGGCCACATCTGCAGATGAACTGGCAGAGATCCTGGCTGCACTGGATCACAAACTGTTTCGGAGGGTCCCTGTAAGTATGTGACCGTGTGAGGATGTGAGGGTGTGAGGATGTGAGTGTGTGAGGATGTGAGGGTGTGAGGATATAAAGGGATTCTTGGGAATGACATCTTCCCTTTCCTCCCTCCCTCCCTCCCTCCCTCCCTCCCTCCCTCCCTCCCTCCCTCCCTCCCTCTCCCTCCCTCCCTCCTTCCCTCCCTCCCTCCTTCCCTCTCCCCCTCCTCCTTCTCCCCCCCTCCTCCCTCCTCCCTCTCCCCCCCTCCTCCCTCCTCCCTCTCCCCCCCTCCTCCCTCCTCCCTCTCCCCCCCCCCCCCCCCTCTTCCCTCACAGCTTCATGAGTTCTGTGTGTATGCTCATGTAGCAAAACCCACAGAGGACACGCCTCGTATTTCCGAGTGTATCCAGCTGTTCAATGGGATCACCGTGTGGGTCGTGTGCAACATCCTCAGAGAGTTCACCATGTTTAAGAGAGCAGACATCATTGAGAAGTTCATCGAGACGACCAAGGTGTGTGTGTGTGTGTGTGTGTGTGGTGTGTGTGTGTGTGTGTGTGTGTGTGTGTGTGTGTGTAGAGTTCAAGGAATTAATAATGTCATTCTGAGAGAGATATTCTCGTAGAAATTCAGCTGAGATTCAAACCCAATACCTTCTGAATATACACTCTTACCACTAAGCCACTTGCACTCCTTGGCAGAGGAGCAAAAGACAAGCCATTGCCTAGAGACCTTAGCTGAATGCCAACTGATTCTTGTTCACTCAAAGTAGACTGAACTGCGCGGACCTGGCTGAACTAAACAGCTTTGAAGGACCAGCTGTGACACACTTTGACCTCGGGTGCTAGCCTCTGAGTTTTGTCTGCGAAGATGTTGTTGATATTGTCTGTTACCACAGTTGTATTTCATGAATGTATTTAGGTATGTGTGTGTTTGTCGTGTTTGTTGTGTGGTTTCAAACCTCCTGAGGGTGGTTATTGTTTGGACAACAGAACTCTCACTGTTGCCATTGCCATAGTAATACACTTAGGGATAACTGTGGTTTGCCACACACACACACACACACACACACACACACACACACACACACACACACACACACACACACACACACACACACACACACACACACACAGCACCTGTACAAACTCCACAGCTACAATACAATGCTGGCAGTGGTCGGCGGTCTTAACCATTTTGCTATCCGCAGGCTCTCTCAAACCTGGAGCAAGACAGACAAGCCTTTGAAGGAGGTAGGGAACTTGTGGAGGAGGGAGAGAGAGAGAGGGGGGAGAGAGGGGGGGGGGAGAGAGGGGAGGGAGGTGGAGGTGGCCTCGTCCCCAGGCTCTCTCCTCAAAAACAGGGGGGAGGAGAGAGCCTGGGGACAAGGCTAGGGGGAGGGAGGGTGGGAGGGAGGGAGGGAGAGGGAATTGAGGGCGGGAAGGGTGATGGGAAAAACAGTGGGAAGGAAAGAGGAAGGGGAAGAGGAGAGGGGAAGGAGGGAGACACTGGAGACCTGCTTTATGTGGTCATAAGCATCATTCCAGTGGTAGGTACTGTTTTACCTGTAGTGGTATTCTAGGAATGTACACACACGTCGTTGTAGGACTTCACATGGTAGGAAGAACTTGATTGCAACCTGACTGTGCTGGTCTTCATCAGGCACTCAAGTTCTTACTGTCGTGTGAAGTCTTATTAACAGCTGCGACTGTCGTTCTGCACCCCTCAATATTAATGTACACAGTTACAAGGGTTTAGTATGTGTGTGTGTGAATATTCTCCCTCTCTTGCCTCCTCACTTCTCTCTCCTCCCCTTCACCCCCTTCCTCCACCGCCTCCCATCATTCCCTCCTCCCCCTCCTCCCACCAGGAGCTCACTAAGAGAACCAATTTCTTCAGCTCCCAGATGAACTATGGTACATATCGTCAGGAGATCAGCCAGATCAATGGAACCTTCCACATCCCTGTCCTGTGAGTGGAATACTCATATGAATAACTACATTAGTGGTATGGTTAACCATATCAGCTATAGTTAAGTATCTATACAAATTATAGCTAATGTAATTTCAGTGCCCTACAATACTCATTGTAGAAAGTCACAAAAAAGTTTGCCAAACGCAAACAAGCACATGTAGGGATGAAATCCTCAAAAACCAACCAAACAAGACGGGAACGACACCACAATACTTTTACACCATCCCTACATCTTGTGCCATTTTGCCAAAACTGTGTGTTTGTATTTGTTTTTTAGTTGTGTGTAGAAGAGGGTTGTCTTGTAGATGGAAGGGTGTGGCGTGGGTGTGTTGTGCATAGTGAGTATGTTGTGTTGTTAGTGGTTGCTACTGAGTGTAGCAGGTATGGTCCAAGTTGTGTGTAGAAGGTGTGGAGTGAGTGAGGAGTGGTGAGTGTGTGTGTTATGTTGGAATGTGCATTATGTTGTTAAGTTTTATGCCTGTTTAGCATGATAGATATGGGTTGTCTTGTATACAGGTGGCTGTGAAGTGAGTAGTGGTAATTTTGTAATGCTTTGTGAAGGATGGGTTATTTTGTGAGATAGTTGAATGGAGTGAAGTACTATGTTTGTTTGTGCATAGATAGTAGAGAAGGATATGGATTGGAAACGCAATGATTTCGCGTTCCATTCGCGTTACGCATTACGTCACTCTAGAAGAGACAAGTGTGGCTACCAGAATCGACAAAAATCGCTTGTACAAGCTGTTCCTTGACCCAGGAGGTCTGACAAGACTTGAATAAATAAAAATAGTAACAGTACATTTGAAATAAATGGAACTCGACCAACTCTTTGCCTCTTGTGCCTTTCAGAGCGGCTTGTCGGCGTTCGAAAGCTACTATTGAAAGCTACTGCTCCGCCCTCTACTAGGTCCACTGCTCTTTGCCAATACCGCGTTGCAACACAGTGAGCCCAGTACAAATTATATCTCTGATATGAAACCTTGGGAAGCTACCGTTACTGACTTGTAGTCCCACAAACACTTGTACCGTGTACCGTCTACAAAGCTGGATTTCTCCCGTCTTACCATCCATTATTTTTAGCCAATGCCACGTTGCAATGTAACAGCTCCAGTACAAATTATATCTCTGAAATGGAACTTTGAGAAGCTATTGTTAGTGACTTATAGTCCCACAAACGCTTGTTTTGCCATTTTACACGTAAAAGGCTGGATTTCTCCCGTCTTACACTGCTTATGAGGACTTATTTTTACCTTCGTACAATCTAACAAAGCATGACAAGTTGCATGATTCCACCAGCTAGCTCTGAGGTTGCCTGGTATAATGGCTACAGTCCCACTAAGATACCGCATTTCTGTGATTTTCAATGCGTAACGCGAAACACGGATAAGATCAAAGGGCATACCGCGTTCAGTATGGACGTTAATGGCAGATTGATCACGTGAGTTACGTGCGTTTCCAATCCATATCCTTCTCTACTATCTATGGTTTGTGGTTGGTGTGGGCTAATAAGTACAAATGTAGAGGGTTTTGTGTTGTGTACAGGTGGCAAAATGGCACAAGATGTAGGGATGGTGTAAAAGTATTGTGGTGTCGTTCCCGTCTTGTTTGGTTGGTTTTTGAGGATTTCATCCCTACATGTGCTTGTTTGCGTTTGGCAAACTTTTTTGTGACTTGTTTCTGTTGTGTTTTTTTTGTTGTTGTGTAACCACACCCCAAGTGAAATGACTTGTTATGTAGTTTATTGTTGATGTTGATGGATTTCTGGAGGATGTTAGCTGTTTGCACTTATCCACTTGACAATGGAATCATGGGTGTAACTGTTGTCTAATTGGGTATGTGCATGTGTGTGTGAGTGGTTGTTCTAAGGGACTGTGGTATATACATGACTGTCTACCTGTTCTGTTGTATGACAGGGTTGTAACACTGTATGTTGTGTGTTGTCCAAGGAACAGTTTCTATAGCTGGTTATACATTGTGGGCAGGTGTGTGTAGGTTGTGTATGGTGGGTGGCAGGTACATAGGTCATAAAGAGGTAAGGCATAACTGTGGTAAAGGAACCCTTGGAGAGTAAGAGTGTTTTTCCGGGTTCTTCCAGTACTTGTTTACGGGACGCTTGCCTTTTGCTTTCTTTGTTTCGCAGATAGTTCTGCTTATCCCGCGCCCGTTTCTTGTGGACGTTACGCATACTGCGTTCCTTGTCAAATCCAGCACAAGTACGTCAACTGCTGTATGAAAGTAGCAACATATGCAATCGTTTGGGAATCAATCGATCGTCAAGTTCTCTACGGAAGTAGAATAACCGCAGCTGCATGCCAACTTCACGTGCTGTAGCTGTTGAACTTCTGTTGACGTAATCGCTATGAATCTATTCTAACAAAATGGCGTATAGCAGCAAGCATAAGCGTGGGGTTACCTGAGAATCGCCGATTAATTCGACTTCTTTCTTTGAGAACGATGAGTGGTGGGTACAATACCCAGTAATTTATGCTGATCTTTCGCGTTTGAATCGTTGTAATAGCTTCAGCCGTTGTCGTGCTATCGTGGTGAGCGAAAGAAGAAGAAGAAGAAGAAGAAGAAGTCAGAAGATAGACGATTTGCCTTTTTAGCGACTTGACTGTCAGGTACTTAGCGATGCTTTCCAGCAAATTTAACGATCCTGTTGCCCATGGAAGCACTCGATAATGTCTGATATGGCTCATGGAGGCCGTTGACTTATCTAACGCGGACATTTCGAGCGTGTCATTTGTGCACTTTGAATGTGGCCGCCATTTATTTTCGGGGTCATCCCTACATATGGCGTACTACCGTACGCCATGATATGTAACCCTATATAGCTAAGGCCAGTCACCTGACTAGCCTGCCTAGCTGGTATTGGCCAGCCATCTTGGATGACTCTGTGTAAGCCTCATTCCAAACAGGCCTGGGAATGAGACTCACTAACATGTAGGCCTACCATTTTTAAGGGAGGTGTGGTTCATTGATTGTTTGTGCACACACACACCTACACACCCCCACACCCCACACCACACACCACACACCCCCACACCCCACACCCCACACACACACCACACACACACACCCCACATCCCACACCACACACCCCCACACACACAGTGGGATAGTTCTGAAAGACCTGGTTGCTATTGACGCCCAGGGAAAGGACATGTCAAATTCATCATCCCAGATGCTGAACATGTCCAAGTTTCGTCTACTGTGGTCCAGCCTGTCTTCCATCCGGAAGTGCCAGGCCACCTCCCTCTCACTGCCGATGGACATAGAGAAGATGAGGATATTGAGGGTGAGGGATGAGGAGGGGAGAAGGAGGATTGGAGAGGGGGGGAGGAAGGGGGAGGGAGGATAGGGGGAGGAAAGGGTAGGGGGAAGGGGGAGGGAGGATAGGGGTAGCCATGTAGCTTCTTGTTCCCTCCTCACCTTCCTCTTCCTCCCTCCTCTCCTCTTTCTCCTCTCCCTCTTCCTCCTCTCCTCTCCCTCCTCTCCTACCTCCCCTCCTCCCTCCTCCCCCTCACCACCCAGGCTGCCATCAACCAGAGTCACATGACAGATGATTCCCTAGAGGAGCTCTCGGAGGCTCGGGAACCACGGCAACAACGTGACTCGCTCAAATCCCCTGAGGCTGACCTGCCTAACTTCTCAGACTATGCAACTGGCCGCCAGTCGCAGCTGGACACCAGCACACTCACTAAACATGTCACACAGATGGTGGACGTAAGTATCACACACACACACACACACACACACACACACACACACACACACACACACACACACACACACACAGTCTTGTCCTCAGCATGTAAAATGCCTTCCAATCTATCTGTGTTGGACTAGACTAGAGTGTGTACTATACACACAATATACCCTTTCTTCCTCATGTGGTACTGAAAGCTATCCGCACTAGGATCAGTTTTGAGTGTGGGGCCAAGATGAACACGCCTACATAATCTTCACATGCTCAGTTAATTCTTGCCTGCATGTGGAACCATTTAGTGCTGCTTCAGTAGCCGTGGTTAGTATGAGGGTGGAGCTAACTCAACGCACGACCGAACAAATTACTAAATTTGCTTGTGCTCTATTAGAACAAGTACACAGGAATTTGTGTCAGTGCTACACCCACCCAACCCACCCCCCTCCCTTTCCTCCTCTCCCTTCTTCTCCTTCTTCCTCCCTCTCCCTCCCTCTCTCTCCTCCTCCCTCTTCCTCCCTCTCCTCCCTACAGGCTGTGTTCCGTGTGTATGATACCGATCACTCTGGTAATATCACAATAGATGAATTTGATGCCATTTCTTCCAATTTTCCGTTCATCGAGTGCTTCTCGGTGCTGGATCAGGACAAGTCAGTCACACTGTGCTACACTGTGTTACATTACCAGTGCGTGTTTCACTCCTCTCTCCTCCTTCTCTTCTCCCGTCTCCTCTCCTCTCTCCCTCCTCTCTTCCTCCTCAGTGATGGTATGATCAGTTATGATGAGATGTTGTCTTACTTTCTGAGTGCTAACTCTCTTCTCCGAGAAAGATTCACACACAATTTTGTCGAGCACACTTTCATCGGTACATCTGTCTGCGAACACTGCAAAGGAATGGTGAGTCCCGTACCTCCTTCCTCCCTCCCTCCCTCCCTCCCTTCCTCCCTTCCTCCCTCCCTCCCTCCCTCCCTCCCTCCCTCCCTCCCTCCCTCCCTCCCTCCCTCCCTCCCTCCCTCCCTCCCTCCCTCCCTCCCTCCCTCCCTCCACGTCCACTTCACTTCATTTCCTCTCCCTCCTTCATTGTCTTACTCAATTCTCCTCTCCTCCCTCCATTCACCCCTCTTTCCGCTCCCTCCATTCACCCCTCTTTCCGCTCCCTCCATTCATCCCTCCTTCCGTTCCCTCCATTCATCCCTCCTTCCGCTCCCTTTCCATATCTCATGCCATTCCCTCCCTCTCCTTCCTCTACTCCCTCCCTCTCAGATGAAGGGTATCGTGAAACAGGGTGTTCGCTGCAAAGACTGCGGTATCAGCTGTCACAAGCATTGCAAGGATCATGTCGTGGTCGACTGTCGGAACCGCAAAGAAAAGAAATGTGAGCATGTCTCATCACTGAGCAATGAATCTTTTGTGCTGTATCTAGCTATCATACTCCCTCCCTCCAGCTAAGAAGCAGCAGAGACCCTCCTCCACCCCCCAAGCACCAGAGCTGTACTGTGATGATGACATTTCTCTGAAGGAAAGGCTGCAAAGAGCAGAGGCTGTGAGTCACAATGATCTGCCATCTTATACTAGACCCCTGCCTGCATTCTGAGCATCCTTTAAGTTGGAAGAGTCGGACAGGGAATGGTATATGCAAGTCAGAGCCGTTTCTCACTCAACTTAATTCTCACTGATTTTCACCTGCTCACTATGATCACACAATGTTCCTTGACCTCTGTCATAATGTATTACCATGGAAACCGAGTGCATGGAAAGGAGTCTATAGATACATGTATCATCACTCCATGTGCATTCATATACACACGCACCTGCCTTGCCTTCACACACACACACACACACACACACACACACACGTACAGGCACGAGACGCATTATCAGCAGAGAATGCTGAACTCCATGCCAAGTTAGCAGAAGCTAACTCCAAGATTCTTCAACTGCAGTCGCACATTGCCACCATCCGACAGCACACCATTGGCTTCATTCTGGAGCAGATGAACACACTCAACCCAACTATGAACTCTGGCACCGAGGTCTAGGGTCGGGTCATGTGACCAGACCATGAATATCATTATCAGCTTTTTTTTTTTTAGTTTCAACCATACTGCAGTGCTACATGTAGTCTACACACCATATAAAGTTGGTTGATCTTGTCAGTACAAGTCAAAACCATAATGCACCTCGAGATGCTGGCAGAGCGGTGAGCTAGTTACAGGATCCACAATGTAAAATACAGTACACAGGCCCGAGGAAGCAAACAGACAGTGCATGTTGGTGCAGTGTGGGAAATGTGGTGCTCGATGGTAAAAAAAACCCTTGTTGTCCATGCAGGGGCAGTATACTGCAGACCTAACATACGCCTGTCAAGATTTACACGAGTCTGCTGATGAGATAAACTTGATGCATACCAACAGTACAGTATGTAGTGACCTGCTAGCCTCGTTCCTAGGCCTCCCCCATTTTTTTTGCTGTTTGCATTCAGTATAATACACAGAAGTGGATGAAGACAAACCGAAGAACACAAAACGGAGGAGGCCTGGGAATGAGGCTAGTGACCTCCTGCACCAGCCCCAAACTGAGTCTTGTACTGAAAAGACTCTAGTATATTCTAGTATACTCCAGTACACTCACAGTTTAGGGCTAGTGACCTCCTGCACCAGCCCTAAACTGAGTCTTGTACTGAAAAGACCTTTATATGCAGTGTGAAGAAAATTACCTGCAGGGTTACTGAACTGACCAAAGGAGGTCACAAACTCTCCACTCGTCTTCATAACTTTGTGAAAAAAAAAGAATCCTTGGACAATTACTATAATAAAGAAACACATCAAGCAACACCCAAAGCAGTACTCATACAATGTAAACTTTCTCTGGAGTTGCATGGTTGCTCACATACACAAAGCCATCATCATCTATTACAATACCTGCAGGGTTAAAGAACTGACCAAAGGAGGTCACAAACTCTCCACTTGTCTTAAACACTGACACACATTTGTGCCCATTGTCACACACATAAACTAACTGATCAGAACCAACACAGATGCCAATAGGAAAGTTGAGTTGTTCAGAAGCAGCACCCTTTTTACTGAAGGTAGACAAAAACTGTCCCTTGCAGTCAAAGACTTGCACACGATCATTGTGACAATCAGTCACATACAAATTTCCTGCTCTGTCCTGGGCAATGTCATTTGGATAGTTAAACTGACCATCTCCATTACCACGGCAACCAAAACTATTCACATACTCCAACTCTGTGTTCAGTATTTGAACTCTGTCGTTCCCACTATCACACACGTACAGTTTGTCATTGATGATCTTGATAATATCGAACTTTCCTGGTCGTGTGCCACTTTGTCCAACTACTTTCATGAGCTTTCCTTCCTTGCTGAACTTGAGAAGGGAGCAGTTGTGCATGTCAGACACATAGATACTGTCATCTTTGTCTACAGCTACTCCACTAGGTTGTGAAAACTTCTCACAAGTGATTGTTTGTACCTTCTTACCTTCTCTATCAAACACTGTCACCTTCTTCCCACCCCCTTCAGCAACAACTAACTGCTGCTTACTGTTGAGTGCTATCCCCCATGGGTTGTCCACTCCTTCCACGACTCTGACTGGCTCACCTTGCTGGGTGGGGTAGATCTTTGCAAACACTTGAAATGGACTGCCAGCAATTTGGGTGCCATTCACCTTAACAATCAGGGTATGCCTCCCACGAACCTTTGGAGTGTAAGTGACCTCATAAACTCCTCTCCCTTTTGAGGTGACTTTGGCGTGAATAACAGAATCATTCATAACTGATTTCAGCTCTGCCTTGACCACTTGCGTTTCTCTACAGAGCTGGCCATTATGGTACACAGTGTGGACTGTGAACTGGGCTGACTTGCCAACTTCAGCAACTTTTGTCCCAGCCCCCTCTGCTGTGCACTTGGTGGGATCTGCTGGGAAGACTAGTACCTCAGCATTCTTTTGACAGAGGTCAGAGATACCTTCAGCACAGGCCACTCTAACACCAACATTCGCTGCCTCTGCTGGTATGAGATTGATGCGCTCATGCTTTGCACACTGCTCTTGGATTTGCTCTTGAATGTGCTGCTGCAACGACATGAATTCTTCATCAGTTGCATTTTCAACACTGCGCTCTACAAACTCCGCAAGACCTTGAATCTCGCTGGTGGCCAGTGCGAAACCCTTCTTCTGTGCTCCCAGGTTGTCCAGTTTTTGCTGCTTCAATTCAGACGCTCTGTCCAGCAGTTGCTTCTCTCGCTTGTGTAGGATTTCATGAAGTTGCTTGAATGACTGCTCAATTGTGCCTGTGACAGCTTTATGTTGCTCAGAAACCTCCCTCTCAACTTTCTCCACCTCCCTGGTAGCAGCTGAGATGTTGGTTTGGATCTTTGCAAGTGGTGCCAAACTCTCTTTGAGTGTTTTCTTGTACTGAGGGGCGGATTTCTTCACAAATTCTGACTTGTGTCCTGCATGGTCGTAAATGATGCAGTCTCGACAAATGAGGTGACTGCAATCAAAGCAGTAGATTTTCAACTGTTCATCGTGGTCTTTGCACATTGAGGGCGGGGCTTCTTTCAGCGGGATCTTCTTAGCCCCGCCCTCTTTCAACTCCTGAAGGGTCACGACCTCATGACCCGCGAATACCTTCAACTTTCTGTGCAATTTCGCGCAATCGTTGCAGATAAAGTCTGTACATTGACGACAAAACGCGACAGCCTTCGCTCCAGAACACATTTCACAAACGGCTTCCATTCTTCCCTGCGCTTTTTCCATCTTTGTACGTAGTTCCTTCATTCGGTTAACGAAAAAAGCCGTGGGCAGTTGATCGGGGTCATTTTGAGGCAAAACAGTTCCCCTTCGGCACTCGGGGCACGCAAAGGGGCGGTTGGTCCCTGCTCGGAGGGCCAGTTGTCGGACGCACTCCTTGCAATAGTAGTGAAGGCAAGGGAGGATCTTGGGGTCGCGGAAGTGCTCCTGACAAACGGGGCAGGTGATCTCATCTTCTAACCCCTCTTCCAGCTCCTCCAACCCTTTCTCCACGGGATCCGGAGCTTCCGCCATCGTAACTGTAGCTTCCTTCAGAGACAACGCTGACAAGGTGGGTGAACCGTGGCAGTCACTGATCACAGCAGAAAAGAGTGAGCTCCTCCCATCGAGTTCTAGTGCGCATGCGTAAATGAATTACGCAGCGCACACTCAGTACCATCTATGCAGTAGAGGATTGTGAGGCTGGTGGTTGTCTGGTTGTCATAGCTCAGTGGTGGAACATGTACTATTACTTGTGATTTGGAAAGTAGCTACAAACATCAACAAGGTGATTGTATAGACATTACATGTTATGGTGTATGGTCCTGTATGGTACTAGTACAGAGAGAGGTCGCTAGTTTAGTCTAAAGTGTTGAGATATTGCAGCTTGTTTAGAACTTTCTGTTGACTGGTTTCTCGTATCTCTCCTGCCAAAAACATCTCGTCCACCACCGCATAGACCTGGTGTGTGTGTGTGTGTGTGTACATGTGTGTGCATGAGTTATGAGGCTAATCAAATGAAGGTGGCTGAAATAGGACTCAAAATTCAGTTTGGCCAAGAAAGGCAAAGATAGCATTCGTGGTGCAAGAGAAGGTTACAGGCAAAGAGAGTGCTCAGTACTGACATATTGTTTACCTTGTAGAAGTTGAAGACCAGATCCAACTCACATACATTGTGGAAGAATTCGTTCAGAACCTGAAATGGGGGGAGATTAGAGATCAGGTCCCTCATGACACAACACTCCTGGTCACCCTCACATCCCACATGGTCCCTAGCTCCTCACACCTTCACACATGCATCCCCTCACATCCCCAGTGCACCTCACATGACACCCTCACACCCCCACACCCTCACACCCCCACATGCATACCATCACACTCCCACACATGCATGCTCTCAAACCTCCACACATGCATGCTCTCAAACCTCCACACATGCACACCCTCACACCTCCACAAAGTTGTGAATGGCCTCGAGGTATCCTAGGTTACTGTCCTCTAGGTCCACACAGATACAGAAGAAAAGTCCAGCGTAGCGGCGGTAGACAATCTTGAAGTTACGAAACTGAGCAATGCAGGAGAGAGGAGAGAGATTGAAGAGCCACCACCATTGTTAGTTGCTTGTAACGAGTGCTTCTAACAATGTACATGCGGTCAAAAGATTCAGGGGTCAAGGTGGGGGAGAGAAGAGGAGTAGGAGGGAGAAGGGAAAGGAAGGCAGAGAGGGAAAGGGGAGGGGAAGAGAGGAGAAGGGGAAGAGATAAGGACGAGAGGTTAGAATAGTCTCGTCCCCAGACCCCACCCTCTCACGAGGAGAAACGGTCTGGTGAACCAAGTCAAATTTCTTGGGTTAGTGCACGCTTTTGCGACATTGTAACCTAGCAACGATCAAAACATTTTGTGGCCAACCCGCTCAAAAAAGGTATGGATACTAAGGACGAGAGGTTAGAACACCAGTGTTGATGACTACTGGTGGGTGCGGTATGATGTAGATTCCCACAGTCATGTATAGTCTCACGTAGCCAGACTCTTGCAGGGAGTCTGGCTATGCGAGACTAAGTCATGTACAAAGAGATGAAATTTCAACACTTACTGCCACAAAGTTGGTATGTTTAGCATCGCGCACTGTTACAATGGCATGCACTTCTTCAATCAGTTTCTGCTTCTCATCGTCCTCAAAGTGCATATACCACTTGGCCAGACGAGTCTTGCCGGCTCGATTCTGGATTAAGATGAAACGAATCTGTGTGTGTGTGTAAGGTGTGTGTGTAAGGTGTGTGAGGTGTGTGAGAGGTTTGTGAGATATGTGTGCGGAGTGTGTGTGTGTGTGTAAGTCAGGTAGTTTATCAGAACATCAGAAGAATACTTACCATTCTCTGGAGCAATAGCCAACCACCGGGGCGGACAGGACGTCGACAACAACCGATCGAAGTTAATAACGTCACGTGAACGTGAGTAGCTCTTCGTCTAAGCCCCGCCCATAACGGTCGAATCTTCTCGAAGCCCGACGAAGGGTTTAGATCTTTCAGGAATGCTCCACAGTTCTGGGAATGTTCTAGACCTTGCACGGTACAACAAAACCACCATGACCTGAAGACTTTTGTCAGTTGAAGTAACAGCGAAATACACAACCAGAAAGAAGCAAGAGACGATTTAAAGGACAAAAGAGGATTCGTTTAGGCGCCAACATTATGGGGAAAGATTACTACAGGATTCTAGGCGTCCCCCGGGATGCCACGGACGAGCAGCTCAAGAAGGCGTACCGCAAGAAGGCACTCAAGTATCATCCTGACAAGAATAGGGATCCTGGCGCCGAGGAAAAGTTTAAGGAGATTGCAGAGGCGTACGAAGTCCTTAGCGATCGTAAGTGTAGAATTATGTTTCACTCTGTTCACTGTTAGGCCATACCAATTTGATCTTTTGATTCACTCTGTTAGCCTAGAAATGTACTTTCTCCTCTTCACACCAGTTTTCCTAGTCTCGTGCCCAGACCCCACCCCCTCACGAGGAAAAGGGTCTGGTGACCATTGAGTGATTTCTTGGTTGTGCCAAGTCAGCAGTCTTGATACTGAACAACCCAATGAAATAGCACCACGTCATGCAACCATGTGCTCGATCAACCGACCAACTGACGTATTCGTAGTCTCGTGCCCAGACCCCACCCTCGCCTCTGTTGCGCTACTCAAGTTACATGACTAATGGCATTTTGCTGACTCGGCACAACCAAGAAATCGCTCAATGGTCACCAGACCCTTTTCCTCGTGAGGGGGTGGGGTCTGGGCACGAGACTACAGTTTTCCTAAATCAGCTGTTCATTTGTGTGAAGTGATGTAGGGTTGCCATTGTGTTGCCATAGCAACAGATTAACTGTAGCTAATGAACTGTGGGATCACTTGTGGTATGATCCTCACCTCCCATCCAAGTTTATGAAACCTTAATGAAGTGTGTAGTGATGATACCAAGGCTCTCACATGCATGCTAAGGGAAGATGAGCCGGAGTGCAAAAACAAACAAACAACTATTTACTACTTGTACTCTTTCTCTTTCCTGCCCACTACAGCCAGGAAACGCTCTATTTTTAATCAACTTGGAGAAGAGGGACTGAAGGGTGGCAGATGCGGAGGGTTCCAGGGCAGCTACGCCTTTACCAGTGACCCACGAGAAATGTTTTCACAATTTTTTGGTGGACAAGACCCCTTTGAAATGTTTGGTGGTGCTGCTGGAGGAGGAACTGGTTCATTCCATTTTGGAGGGAAGGCTGGCGGGATGCCATTTGGTGCCTCCGGATTTGGAGGTCCTGGTATGTTTTTTGGTAGCGGTGGTGGCGTTGAAGGCATGGACTTTACTCCAACTGGAATGTCAGGTTTTGGAAGTCATAAGCCACAGGACCCACCTATTGAGCACTCGCTCAACCTCGCCCTCGAAGAGCTATATCAAGGTTGCACCAAGAAGATGAAGATCTCGAGGAAAGTTGTAAACCCAGACGGTACGACTTCAGTCCAGGATAAGGTGGTCAGCATCGATGTGAAGCCAGGCTGGAAGGCTGGGACAAAGATTACTTTTGCAAAGGAGGGAGACCAGTACATTGGCAGGGTTCCAGCGGACATTGTGTTTATTGTTAGAGAGAAACCTCACCCATACTTCAAAAGAGAAGGGAACGATTTGATATACACAGTACAGCTGTCCTTACGGGACGCATTGTGTGGAGGTGGCACTATCCAAATCCCCACAATTAATAACCGTGTCCTCCCGCTACAGCTAAATGAAGTCGTCACCCCGGAGACAGTTTTACGACAGCCAGGAGAAGGAATGCCCAACTCAAAGAATGTCGGACAGAGGGGAGACTTAGTGATAAACTTTGATGTTCAGTTTCCTACATCTCTCCCTCCAAGTAGCAAGGAAGTGCTCAGTCGAGCATTGCCTTAATAGTGAATCATATCGTGCCTTGTTTGTGTATTGATACTATTTTTGTGTCATTGACAAGCGTTGAAATGGTGGGTAGAAAGCGATGAAGGAGCTTGATTGTATGATCAGGCAGGGGTTCATCATTCTGGAAGCCAGTCTCATACCAGAGCTCTAAGTCACTTAGCAGTGGGTCCTCCCATAAGATAGGGGAGGGGTGAGGAAGGAGTGTGGGAGGAGATGAGGGATGTTGACATCATGCATACCATACCGAGATAGTCTATGAAGCCAGACCATCTCTCACCCTCCAGAAAAGTGAGAGAGGAGGGTCTGGCAGAATCTGTTATTAGTATGCATGAGATGCTGACCAATCAGATCCTACTGTTCAATTTTGAGACAGTAGCTTCAATATGTGAAACTACTGGTGCAGTTTAAGGTTGCAGATTAAACAAGCTGTGAACTATGAATAGACTAGGCACGAGACTGTCTGGATCAATGTAGTTGTGCACTAGCCTCAGTATGCATACTGCGATCAAAAACTGGAGCCAGGGAAGGCCTGGGAACGAGGCTAGTTGTGCACAAGTTGGGTCAGAGGTTCCCAGACCAGTGGATTGGAGCAGAGGCAGCAACAGCCCAAGAATGAGGAGGTTGTATTTCATGTAAATATTTCATAGTATGTTCAACACACAATATTCTCTATGACACCTGTGCCAAGGTCTGTGATAAAAATGTCACTAGCTACTGTCACACAATCCACTCCTTCACTTGCACACCTGTCACACAATCTACTCCTTCACACCCTCTCTGCACACCATCACTCAAGTTCTCCTTATCGACTTCATGTGATTGTGACCATCTAGATTGGTTGTGACGAGGGGAGGTGTGGGTGTGAGGGGAGACATCAGAGGGGGAGGGTACCATGTATAGTTGGGCTCTCCTAGGGGAGACGGGGAATGTTGTGTGAGTGAAGGGAGAGAGAGGGGAGTGTTGTGTGCGTGAAGGGAGGAAGGGTTTACATGGAACAACTTTTAAAACAAGGTTAATCTAGCCAGACCATCTCTCACCCTCCAGAAAAGTCTGGAGGGCCAGGGTGAGAGATGGTCTGGTTTGATAGACTAGGCTAATCTAAGATAGACCCAGGCCTCCACTGGTCAGTTTGTGATGGGAACAAGGCTAAAGCAAGTTAGCTAAACTTACTTGTTGAACTTGAGTTCTGTGTGTCTGTGGCTCCTGAACCAGGGCGAGCTCCGTCCAAAGGCAAACAGGCGGGGGGAGGCAGAGGGGGTCTGAAACTTGTGACCAGCGTGCTTCTCACTCTTCTGACGATGCTTGACCGCTCTCAGACGTGGCTTCTGTACAGTGATGGAGGAAGAGAGCGGAGGAGGTGGAAGATTGGAAGTCTGTGACTGCACTCTGGCAGCGTCTACGAGAGGCCTTGAGGAGAGCCCTTGATCTGGAGCCTTCTCAGCAACTTGTTGACTGGTGCCATCGTTGGTGCTGCTAGCATTATCAGCACTTAACACAAAGATCACTTGCACCTTGTCACTCCAACCATCACCCTCTTGTCTCCGAATACAGTCTACTTTACCTCCAGTGTCCCCAATACTAACTCCACTCTTCCCTGTGCCCGCACTATCACCTCCAGTCACTGCCATGTCCCCAATACTAACTCCACTCTTCCCTGTGCCCTCCCCACCCTCTCTCATGTCCCCAATATCTTCAACTCTTGTTGAAATATCGCTCGTATCAAATCTCAACGAGAGGGGTTCAGGGAGGGGGAAAGGGTAGTTTTCACCCAATACAGCCTCTTTGTAGCTATCGTTGACCTGAACCGAAGCCTCTACAAGGGGATGGGGCGTGCATGGGGAGAATTGGTGCCGTTCTGCGATCTCAGTTTTGATTTTCTCGAGAAGGTTTGGGCTCTGGCCGATTATGGGGAAGGGCGTGACGAGAAAGGCATCGTCGAGCCGAGGGCTGCTGTGAATGGTTCTACAGCGCTGAGGAGTAGGGTCAAAACTGTCCATCATCAGTGAATTCCGTCGTTCTTCCTCAAGTAAATTTGCTTCATTACTTTCGGAATCCTTGCGAGCAGACTGAAAAGCTTTCAAGCACTCTGTTGAGCTGGTAGCAGGGGTCTTACACTCGCTTGTACCGATAATGTTTGTAGCTGCTTTCTGCTTTGCGCTGACTGGTCGGGGGTTTGAGAATGTGAAGGCAAAGCGAAGTGTGGGAGGATCTCGTTCAGCGTGTTTTCCTCCTCCCTCAGGTGAGCCCACTTTCTGTGGCTCCAGGAGATTGTGAGGGTGGGAGAGTGGGAAGCAGGGATGACTGACCGAGGTTGAAAGCTTCCCTGGAGTAAAGTCAAATGGTTTCTCAACGACTTCTCTGCTTGATTTCAGCTGGTAGTCTGACTTGCTCACTTTGAGGTTGATCGGAGACAAAGGACTTGCCATAGCAAATTCATGCTTTCTTTTCTGCAGACGTGAAACTTCTTGTCGGCCATCATCATCGTCGGTCAGTTCACATCTCATTCGCTTCCCAAAACTCTTCCTTGCGACGGTGTAGCCCCTGGATACTTGTAGCTCCAGGTCTGGTTGGGGGACGGGCAGAATGGTTGGTAAGTCCATTGGCTTAAGAAGATCGCTCTTGAACCTAGTAAAGATGGCCAACACATATGTACTGTAAAAAATATATGAACAAAATTGTTGCAAAGGTAATTGTTTCAAAAGTACGCCCACCTACCACCTACATGTATTTATGCCGCAGTACATGCAGTTTTGTTAAGCAAGAAGCACTGAAGAAGCAGCACTGTGCAAGGGGAGGAGACTAACAATGTGTGAAGAGAAATATCACAATATGCCCACCCTCCTCTTTGAGGAGCCACTTAAGTTCGTCGGCCATGGGCATATTCTTGGTATCAACAATGATAGCAGTAGAGATGGGCAATCCACACATGTTGGTATTATCAAGATATTTGGATCTTGGAGTAATTAATTGCCTCAACTTTGTGTGCATGATATCAATAGTAATCATGGCTGATTTTAAACCCATTTCATCCCACCCACCTTACCTTGTCTCTGGCTCAATTGTTCTGCTGCTTGTCACTGCACACAACTCTACAGACTCCCTGTGTGGCTGCACCAGGTCAGACAACTCCACCAGGTCAGACGGCTCCCTGTGCGGCTCCACCAGGTCAGATGACTCCATTGGCTCTGTACCACTGTTGGAGGGACCTTCCAGGGGCACAGCTTCATTCTTCCGTTTAATGGCTAGTTCTTCAGACTGTTGGGAGCCAACAGGTGCAGTCAGAAATTCAGTCATGAAATCTACGTTCAGTGAGCTGTCAGGAATGCCACTACCCTTCTCTCCCTCTCCTTCTCCCTCTCCTCCTCCTCCACTAGGAGGTTTCCTGGAGGTGTGGAGGGCAGTGAATCCGACCAATCGGACGCGTGATGGAGTCTCTCTGGCCACCCCAGGTGTCACCAAACTACCATGGGCAAGTCTCTGCAGAGCACCTCCTCGCTTCTCTGGTGACCTGAGCAACACACACACAACATTCACAACACTCTTATGCACAAGCTCTTGCCTCCCTCCCAGCAACTTTTCTAAATCAATGGGTATAGTAATAACAAGAAATGAGTAAGAAATTCCCTCCAGATTGAAACACCCACGCTTTCATACCTGTTCATCATTTTGCTTGTGGCCTGGTTGGCAAAGTCCAGTTTCACCCCCGAGATGATGGGTGGGTTGAAGATTGGATGGTGGCCTTGCTGCCTTGAGGGGCGGGGTTTCGTCTGGTCCGTGTGTCTCCTGCGGCTGAGGAGGGTTTTACGTTTCTTGCGATTTCCGAGTGGAGTGAAAAGTGAGCGGTGTGTGTTGGTGGTGGGAGTATCAGCGGCACCACTGATGAGGGCCGGCCTGAGGAGAAGAGTTGCCATGACAACCATGTCACACACACACACACACACACACACACACACACACACACACACACCTCTTGACAGCAGTGCCATGGATCTCCGCTCCCTTTCTCTTAACAGAACTTTTCCGGCTCACTCGTGGGGGGAGGTGATCAGTGGTACCCACCAGCGATGAAGGGGAGGGGGAAGAAGGAGAGGGGCCACGCCCACCTGTCTTGGATCGCAGACGATTGCCAATACCCATCACCAGACCTGTCATTGGTTGAAGATAATTATCTTGCCACACCCACACACACCCACACACTCACACATACACACCCACACACATACACACACTCACACATACACACACTCACACATACACACACACACATCACACACTCACACATACACACACTCACACATACACACACTCACACATACAACCCACACACTCACACACCCACACACACCCACACAATCACACATCACACACTCACACATCACACACACAATCTCACCAGAAATCGAAACTGTTCTATGTTTTCTTTTCTTCTGGTATCGCTCAGGAGGTTCCACCCCCTCACCATCCTCACCACCCTCACACCCCAGCACACTCTCCAGACTATGTGACTCCAGTGACTGTTCCTTGGCAACGTCTGGAGGAACGCAGCCAATCAGATGCGAGTTCTCAATCAAGATTCTCACGATGGCTGTGTGCATTTTGAGGGTGTTGTTCATGAGGATGTTTTGTGGGGGGCCGGTGAGATTGGGGGACATAATGACGGCAAGACTGCCTGCGTCCATGAGTGAGGTGCTCTCTGCAGCAGCAATGGCGGAGAGGAGCTCACACAATGCACATAGGCACTGTGTTTGAGGGACGGAGGAGGAAGAGGGGTGGGAGGAGAGGGAGAGGAGGGAGGAGGAAGAGGGGGGGGGGGGGGGGGAAGAGAAGAGGAAAAAGAGGGAGAAGAGGGAGGAGGAAGAGGGGCAGGAGCAGAAGAAGAAAGAGAAGAGGGAAAAAAAGAGGTGGATAAGGGGAAGAAGAGGACAGGGAAGGTGAATTAGTAGGAGGAAGAGGCGAGGAGGCAAAGAGGGGGAAGGTTAGTTATTTGCATGATTTTGCTCAGATGGTGGCAGACCCAATGTACAGCTAGAAGCAAGTGGCTTGCCTGTAGATGTCTGCTTGGTAGCAGGAGGCAGGCCAGGAGAGTGGCCCTTCGCTGGTCCTCTCCCGGGGGCAAGAGTTCATGGCAGGCCTCAAACACAGGGAGGAGAGGGGGGGTAAGGAGAGGGGAGGGGAGTTCTCGTAGATACTGCTTCAGCAGGCTGGCTACGTCATGAATGCTGGAGGCATTTAGAGAGCCACCCGATTCTAATGTGGCCTGGGGAGGGGGAGGAAAGAGGGAGGGGCGAGGAAGGGGGAGAGGAGGGTGGTGGAGGAATGGAGATGAAGTGAAGGACATTTTGTGTTCTGACGCAGAGCACTTACCCTCAGTTTTCTCTGGCGGACCACAGACCCAGATTTTCTGAAGATCCCTTCGCAGTCGACATTGCCCTTGAGAAACTGAACAGCCTCAACAAAAAACCTGTGTACCACGTATTGCCAGGAGGCGTTACCATGACAAATGATGCTTTCAACGATAAGTTATCGGTGGTAAATTATCAATGGTAAGTTATCAAAAAGTTATCATTGATAAATTGTCAATGATGAACTAATGTTGACAAAAGGTTATCAGTAACCATGAATTACCAATGGTTTACCACGGAAATAGCTCTACTATCTATGCCACTGAAATGTTGAGAATTTAGCTTTGTCACTCGTAAGCTATCATGAACTCACCTTGGCAAGACAAAACTAAAATCTCTGTATTGGTATGGCAGTGTTTTCTGCTCTGCGTCCAGTGACACTCCAAAACAACTCTCTTCACCACAAGACTTGGACTAAAAAAAAAAAAGAGTCCGCGTCTACCAACCAATCACTTATTCTTATATATTTACACTCATATTGTGACTCACGCTAGCTGCTGTCCCTTCCAGGACTAGCTTGGTGGGTACCCTAACGCCATACGCTTCCAGTTCTCGAACTACCGCCAAAGATACTCGTTCTGGCCTCTCCAACGACCATATTTCTCTCCAGTCTTCAGCTTTGTCATCCATAATCATCTGCTCACCAAAAAAGTTTTGAAACCCGCGCCGTCTCAAATTTGATTGGTCAGCTCGATTTCCGGGAAATCCCCTTACCCGTATCCTAGCAAATTATTGAGTGGGTGGATCTGGTGCTTGCAAGCGGACAGAGAAGAAGAGGCATGGGCCAAAGGCAGGGCGTGTTCGAGGAGGCCCATCTTGAGCAGTACCAGGAATGCAGCTACTTTACCAAGGAAGAAATTGTTAGGCTTTACAACCGCTTCAGCGCTCTCAATCCGGACAAAATCAGCCCGAAGCGAGCTAATGTGACCACTCGTCTTAGTTTCACGGAGGTGCAGGATCTAGCAGAGCTAAGGGAGAACCCGTTCAAAGAGCGCATGTGTGATGTGTTTTCCACAGGCAACCGAGGACTGCACTTTGAAGATTTTCTGGACATGTTCTCCGTGTTTAGCGAGCGAGCTCCCTGGGACCTGAAGGCAACGTATGCATTCAGAATCTTCGACTTCAATAACGACGCTGCAATATGCAAAAGTGATATCCAACAGATCCTAAAGTGCCTCACAGGTAGGCATACCCCCACTCCCCCCTGCACACACACACACACACACACACACACACACACACACACACACACACACACACACACACACACACACACACACACACACACACACACACACACACACACACACACACATACATCCTGAAGTGGTAGGTTGTGGACTAAAAATTCCAGATTTGAGTCCCACTTGTTGTTTCCCACGTTAATTAAGTGTTTCCTCCCTGAGTCAAAAGGGCTTGAAGATAAATATAGATGATTGTGGGGTGCAAAGTGCAGTGCTGATCCCATGGCTTGTGTAGCAACGTAAGTATGTGCCCACACATGAAGCTATGACACATGGCTAGGATTAAAATCTTGGCTGTCTGCGAGCACACAGCTTAGCAACTCTTGAGCTCATTCATTGTCTCATTTCTTGAGGCAGCTTAGACTGGGTCAGTTGCCACGCACGCTAGTGTGGGGCTTGTTCAGAATCACCCCAAGTGTTTGTTTACAGTACGCTGCATAGTTGACTGCGTCTCTGTCCATTCAGGTGACTCGCTGGAGGAGGTGGAGATCAACGCCATTGTAGCCGGCGTGCTCCAAGAATCCAATGGGGCTCGCAACCACAAGCTCTCCTATGCTGAGTTTGAGCATGTTATCTCAAGAGCTCCCGACTTTGTCAATTTCTTTCACATCACCGTGTGAACTGCTGCACCACAGAATGCAACCACAGTACCGTGTGAAGTACTACACCACAGAATGCAACCACAGTACCAAATCTCATGTATATCACCAAATGAATGCATGTAACCGTCAATATCACCGAATGATCACACCTGATTGAAATCACATGCTAGGAACATGGTAGCATCATTAATGGCCTCCACCAAACACTAAACAACTTCAGAGCATGAACAATTAGACTCATCGCCTCTGTCAGTCCTTGCATGATGAAACCCGAACTCTGCTTGATATGGAAACATGGGTACGTATTACGGGGTTGCATGGGGAGAGATTGGTTTTTGTGGGCCTATAGGCTGGAGTACACTAGTTTTTATGACTTAGTTACTAGAACAAGACTGTGCGAAAAGGCAGGCCTAGATGTTCTTCAAAGTCACCCACTGTGCAGGACATGTTTCGGCCAATACCAGGCCTCGATCATCACCTGTGCTGGGGAAGTCAGGAGATGCTCATGCACAAAATGCAGTCAGGTGGCTGGTGTTAATTGTTCATGAAAACTGTTGCTAAAAATGTCATTTCTATTGACTGAGCTCTACAAAAATGAGGCACAGATGGATAGGCACAACTACACTACAACAATGATAAAATGGACAGCAATGAATTGGATCAGCCAATTAATAAATAAGATACAAAAATAGACTATCTGCAGTCGGACTCTTGTGGGGGAGGAAGGACAGGTGTAAATAAATGGATGAATGAGAGAGCTATATATAAAGGTCTGAATAGCAAGCACTCATTAATATCAATGAAAGACAATTTGTGCTGTTTTGGTTTCAGTCTCAATCGAGCTGTTGTGTGTGTCTGTTACATTATTGCTAATCACAGTCAGCTGTATCACCTCTTCATTTCCAGCACTTTCAGGGCTCTCAGAACCCACCAGCCCTTCCTCACTCTGCAAACTATCGGCAAAGAGTTTATGCTGCATAACACCATTTCGGCCAAATATCGGCTCAGTCTTGGAAACAATCGATCCATCCTCAATATCCTTCTCCATGTCCACAGTTTTATCGCTGTAACTTCCCACGCTGTCAACATCACAGTAAGCTGGGTTTACCCTTACATTGGTTGGTGTGGGGGCAATAGGGACTTCCCCTTCCTCTGGCACTGGCCCCAAGCTAGACGCACTGACCTTTGGGCGTTTAGACAACAGGTCTTTATCACGGGGACTGCTGACTGGTGAAGTTGACCGATAGCTAATGTTAGGGATGCCGGTGGGCGGCTGGTCTTCTAACGAGCCTCCACTAAAGTTACTGCCTCGTCTTGCCTTGAGTACATCTTCATTTGATCCACCGCTGAAATTACTGTTCCGTCGCGAGTTATTAAAATGGCAGTACGTGTCATCCGTCAATGCCTGGCTGATGGCACTGTCTCTTCGTTTATTCGGATCCTCAGAACCATGTCGCAGGAGTCGAATGCGCTCAATAAACGTTCCTCCGTTACGTGATGGTCGAGAGGCACTAGTGTTGCTTGTTACAGATGGTGTGACTCCAGCCCTGCTCGCCCTGATGTGGTCTGTGTACTTTTTAAACAGTCCACATTTCCCCAGCATGAGGAGCAAGTTCTCTCGGAAGACTTTAGAAGAGAGGCTGTAGAGAACAGGATTGAGGCATGCGTTGAGTGGAAACACAAAGACGACAAAGATCTTGGACGTGGGTACGTCGATAAGAGGTGAACCAAACGCAGCTGTGAGGCCAAGTAGAGCAATTGGAAACCAGCAGACAAAATTTGTAAAGACAAGAGCCGCCATTCTCAGTGCAATTTTCAGTTCACTCTTCCAGGGGGACGCTGCGCCGGAACGAACGAGCTTGCGTTTGTCTGGACTGAGAACCACTTGGTAGAAAATGATGCAATAGCTCACAAGAATAATGATAAAAACGAGACCCGTGATGAGGAGGAGGAAAGCGACATAGCCCAGTGAGGCAGGCTCCGTGGTGTCAAAAGGCAGACAGATGGCTATGGATGAGTAGCTGCTAATGCCAGCTAAGGGAAGAATGCCCATGATGATGGCAAAGATCCAACCGATTACCATCACTATTGCTATCGTCAGCTTTGTCACCTTGTGACGCATCACAAACGTGATGGTGTATGTTCTTTCGAGTGTGATCACCAGCAGGGTATACATTGACATCATTGTTGAAACGATGGCACAGAAACCAGTAAAACCGCACCCAGGTCCAGTGCGCCAACCTATATCATACAAAGAGAACTCGCCAAGGGTATAAAGGTCGACGACAGCGATTATAAAGAGATACGTTCCCATAAGAAAGTCTGCAATGGCGAGGTTGAAGTAGAGGAAATGGATGAGAAAAAGGTCCTGTTTAGCTCTCCGGATGAACACCGAGTAGCCAATAAAGACAAGAATGACAAGAGCGTTGCCGAACAGTGCCACTACGATCACGATCCAGATGGCCACACGGAGGACATGGTTGTTTCCGAGCAAGTCCTCACAAGGGTTGAAGTCATCTTCTGTGGGATAGCATTGAATTTCATCCTCTGATGGCTCGAAATCATTCAAGTCAACCTCACATGGACACATGGTTCCGCCACAACGATCTATTATGGGAGCATTTGTTGTGCCATCATCTGTCGGGGCTGCTGTGGTAGGAGTGGCAGGTGTGGAATCAATTTGTCTGCAGGAAACATTAGTGGAGTTTGCATATAAGTAAAAGTATCCCTGGGGGAGGGCGGAGTCAGCCGAGCGACGTGCTCTCTGAGGGTCTGAGCGTCTCCCTCTGATATTACAGTTGCAAACATCTTGAGGAAATAGACTATCGCATCCACTAGCGGGAAAATTACAGTTAAATGTCTGACATCTCCTACAGGAACCTAGATTTGAAGTACTAGTACAGAAGGCTTCAGAACAGTAGTCAACGCCACCCTGCCCGCCAACTCCATCCCCTGGAGGGGTCGTTGCTACCATGTCTGTGGCCGAGGGGAGAGGGGTAGAGGCCACAGCCAAAGTACATTCTGCATCCACTAGTTGTACTGAGCACCCAGCTGGGAGCAGTGGGTTGTCAGCCGTTGACCGCTTGCTTTCATGGTGGTTCTCAAACCACGAAGAAGCAGATCGCTTCTTCTTTGCAAAGCAATCACACAGACTGGGATAATTGTCCATACATGTTGCTGGGAATCGACACCTTGTTGTTTCGCATCGTGTACAATCTTGGGACTGGGGCTGAGTGTCGCAGTAGTTAGGGTCACAGGGGTCTACTGTTGGGAGGAGGGTGGGGGTGGGGGTGGGTGCAACAACACTCGAAGAGCGACAAACAGTGCGGTTGACCTGAGTTGTAAACGTCGCTAAAGATGGTGTGGGCGTTGGTGTGGGCGTTGGTGTGGGTGTTGATGAGGGGAGGTCGATACAGACAATCTCGGAAGGAACAATACCGCTTCCTCCTAATCCCGATCCGCTCCCATCTCGTGGCTCCCCGCAGACATTAGGGCAGACGGTGTTCAAACAGGGCGCACAGAAGGTAGTTTGAGCACAAAACTCGGCTGCCGTTTGTACCATGAAGGATGTCCTGCTGCTGTCCACACACTCTCTCGTGGTTACATTCACACATACACGACCACTGGAGCCAGCGGACGGCGCCTCCCGTTTTTTCAGAGTCTGTCTAGGAGTCTGAAGGAGAGTGGGTATAGGAACGAGGGGGGTGTAGTTATAGTTACGCAATTGGCAGCACAAGGCATGATAATGGAAGTGGACCTCCTTCAGGCGAGGGTAGCGGCGATTCTGGTAGGGGTCCAAGGAGTTGTTTGTGTTGTTATAAGGGTCGAACTCTTTGAAGGTTTTGGTTCCATTTAGGTAAAGTGTCCTCAGCGATTTTCTCAAATTTGGGTCAGCTGGTAGATGTGTGATTGCAGTGAATCTGAAATCACTGAAGTGTGAGGTGTGTATGGGTGAGGGGGTTGAGTGGTACATGGGTGAAAGGGGTGTGTGTGGGTGGTGTGTGGGTGGAGTGTGTGTGTGGGTGGTGTGTGGGTGGAGTGTGTGCGTGGGTGTGTGTGTGTGGAGTGTGTGTGTGTGTGTGTGGAAGTGGGGGAGAGGCATCAACAATATAGTGTGCACTAATTTTCAAAGGAGAGCGGCACTCACAGCATCTGAACTTCTGTAGTGTTTGAAAATATTCCTTCTTCTATCGTTGTCAGCTGCCTGTTGCCACTGAAGTCACTATAGTGTGTGTGTGTGTGTGTGTGTGTGTGTGTGTGTGTGTGTGTGTGTGTGTGTGTGTGCTATAAGTACAATGTAAGGAGACATCCCTCCTGAAGGAAAGAGGAGGGAGGAGGGAGGAGGGAGGAAGGGAGGGGGGGAGGGGAGGAAGGGAGGGGAGGGAAGGAAGGGAAGGAGGGAGGGAGGGGAGGAGAGGAGGGGAAGACGTCCCCTGTTGTGAGAACTTACAGTATGTTAAGCCTGCAGTTGTCCCTGAAAATACCCCTCCTCAGCATTCGAATCTGGTTGGAGCCACCTTTCCTACAATTGTAACAAGAACATAATATCTCAATGACCATGTGCATACCCACTCTCGGCCGACACTGGGCTGGTACTACAAGCTCTGTAGTCTCACTTGACCGTGCATACCCACTCTCGGCAGACACTTGGCTGGTACTACAAGCTCTGTAGTCTCACTTGACCGTGCATACCCACTCTCGGCAGACACTTGGCTGGCACTACAAGGTCTGTAGTCTCACTTGACCGTGCATACCCACTCTCGGCCGACACTTGGCTGGCACTACAAGGTCTGTAGTCTCACTTGACCGTGCATACCCACTCTCGGCAGACACTTGGCTGGTACTACAAGCTCTGTAGTCTCACTTGACCGTACATACCCACTCTCGGCAGACACTGGGCTGGTACTACAAGCTCTGTAGTCTCACTTGACCGTGCATACCCACTCTCGGCAGACACTTGGCTGGTACTACAAGCTCTGTAGTCTCACTTGACCGTGCATACCCACTCTCGGCAGACACTTGGCTGGTACTACAAGCTCTGTAGTCTCACTTGACCGTGCATACCCACTCTCGGCAGACACTTGGCTGGCACTACAAGGTCTGTAGTCTCACTTGACCGTGCATACCCACTCTCGGCAGACACTTGGCTGGCACTACAAGGTCTGTAGTCTCACTTGACCGTGCATACCCACTCTCGGCCGACACTTGGCTGGCACTACAAGGTCTGTAGTCTCACTTGACCGTGCATACCCACTCTCGGCAGACACTTGGCTGGCACTACAAGGTCTGTAGTCTCACTTGACCGTGCATACCCACTCTCGGCAGACACTTGGCTGGTACTACAAGGTCTGTAGTCTCACTTGACCGTGCATACCCACTCTCGGCAGACACTTGGCTGGTACTACAAGCTCTGTAGTCTCACTTGACCGTGCATACTCACTCTCAGCAGACACTTGGCTGGCACTACAAGGTCTGTAGTCTCACTTGACCGTGCATACCCACTCTCGGCAGACACTTGGCTGGCACTACAAGGTCTGTAGTCTCACTTGACCGTGCATACCCACTCTCGGCAGACACTTGGCTGGCACTACAAGGTCTGTAGTCTCACTTGACCGTGCATACCCACTCTCGACAGACACTTGGCTTTTCGTTCTGGGTTTTGTACGTCTCAACAGCTTAAAACCCAAAGCTGTGATACAAAATCCGGAATGGAAAATTATGGTTCAAATCTGCTACTGGATTTGAAAAGGCCTGGTAAATGAGAGCTTCTTACAAAGTGGTTAGGTTGATGCAGGCCTCCAACTGTCCTGGCCTTAGTTCTGCAATCTCGTTGTTTGATACATCTCTGTGTGTTGAAGAGAGGTAAGAGGAGGGAGGAGGAGGAGGGAGGGAGGAGGAGGGAGGAGGAGGGAGGAGGAGGGAGGAGGAGGAGGGAGGAGGAGGAAGGAGGAGGGAGGAGGAGGAGGAGGAGGAGAAGGGAAGAGGAGGGAGGAGGAGGGAGGGAGGGAGAGGAGGAGAAGGGAGGAGGAGGGAGGAGGAGGGAGGAGGAGGAGGGAGGATGAGGGAGGAGGAGGGAAGAGGAGGGAGGGAGGAGGATGAGGGAGGAGGGAGGAGGAGGGAGGAGGAGGGAGGGAGGAGGAGGAGGGAGGAGGAGGGAGGAGGAGGGAGGGAGAGGAGGAGAAGGGAAGAGGAGGGAGGTAGGAGGAGGGAGGAGGAGGAGGGAAGAGGAGGGGGGAGGAGGAGGAGGGAGGAGGAGGGAGGAGGAGGGAGGGAGGAGGAGGGAGGAGGAGGGAGGAGGAGGGAGGAGGAGGGAGGAGGAGGGAGGGAGAGGAGGAGAAGGGAAGAGGAGGGAGGTAGGAGGAGGGAGTAGGAGGAGGAGAGAAGAGGAGGGAGGAGGGAGGAGGAGGGAGGAGGAGGGAGGAGGAGGGAAGAGGAGGGAAGAGGAGGGAGGAGGAGGGAGGAGGAGGGAGGAGGAGGGAGGAGGAGGGAGGAGGAGGGAGGAGAAGGGAAGAGGAGGGAGGAGGAGGGAGGAGGGAGGAGGAGGGAGGAGGAGGGAGGAGGAGGGAGGAGGAGGGAGGAGGAGGGAGGAGGAGGGAGGAGGAGGGAAGAGGAGGGAGGAGGAGGGAGGAGGAGGGAAGAGGAGGGAGGAGGAGGGAGGGAGGAGGAGGGAGGAGGAGGGAGGGAGAGGAGGAGAAGGGAAGAGGAGGGAGGTAGGAGGAGGGAGGAGGAGGAGGGAAGAGGAGGGAGGGAGGAGGAGGGAAGAGGAGGGAAGGGAGAAATGGAGGAGGAGGGAAGGGAGAAATGGAGGAGGAGGGAGATGGGAAGGAGAGCGAGGAGGAAGAGGATTGCATTGGGGTATGTAATTATTATGTTGTCTTGGTTAACCCACACCTCCTCCCACACCTTCCCCTCCCACCCCTCTCACATCCCTCCCTTCCCATACTTCCTCCCATTCCTCCCCCCTCCCAACCCCTCCCCCCCCACACACACACCACAGACAAAAATGTGTCGGTTCTTTAATCAAAAACGTTCTTTGGACTCAACTCACAGAGATCTCAGCTTGGAAAGATTAGCAACTGGTGGCCATTCTCTGAGTTCGTTGTGCACAAAGTTTCTAAATACAGAGGGAGGGAAAGGGAGGGAAAGGAAGGGAGGGGAGGGAGAAAGGGAGGGAGGGAGGGGAGGGAGAAAGGGAGGGAGGGAGGGGAGGGAGGGAGGGAGGGAGGGAGGGAGGGAGGGAGGGAGGGAGGGAGGGAGGGAGGGAGGGAGGCACACCGAATTTGGACATTGAGAAACTCTTTAATATAACTTTATTTACCTTATCCTAATTTCTAAACTGTTCTATCTTTCTATTCTAGCCCTAGAGACAGCCAATTTATTTGTGCCATGCAATAGCTCAGCATGTAGACAATGGCCGTATTTCTAGGCCTCCTTGTATGTACCCTCACATGCAAAAAGGAGATGTTTATAAAAGGGAGGAGGGAGGAAGGAGGGAGGGAGGGAGGGAGAAAGCAAGAAGGGAAGGAACAGAGTTGGGGAGGGCATGAGGAATTCGGTGTGACAATATAAAATGTGAATGCGATCTATCATCGGCCCTACAATGACACCTCTTAAGTTACTCAGAAATGTTCCTTTGAAGTTAACCCTTGAAGGAGATAATAACATACCACTCTAATTACACATATCCCAACTCAAAAATTTGAAATATGAGATCACACATTTAGCAAGGGACAATGTGTACTAGCGGTATCGTGGCCTAGCTACTGGAGTTGTGGAATGCGAACGAAAACATACACAACTAAACAACATCATTATATTCCAATTATACACCACAAAGAGAGAAATTATTTTCTAGTTGCTGTCACTTAACTGAACGCTGATAATTGGGTAGAAAGCATACAACTTCAGTAGCAGCAACCATAATTACACATATCCCAACTCGAAATATGAGATCACACATTTAGCAAGGGACAATGTGTACTACCGGTATCGTGGCCTAGCTACTGGAGTTGTGGAATGCGAACGAAAACATACACAACTAAACAACATCATTATATTCCAATTATACACCACAAAGAGAGAGAAATTATTTTCTAGTTGCTGTCACGTAACTGAACGTTGATAATTGGGTAGAAAGCGTACAACTTCAGTAGCACAGATGTGTACTTGAGTGGCCATTAAGCGATTATGGCAAGAAATAGTTTCATTTGTCGCCATGGCAATGGCCACACAAACATTGAATTAAACAGTGTGTATGCATGGTTGCCATGGTAACATACATTTTTTGTAAGTTTGGTAGAACAGCAAGTGCGTTTGGTTCAATTGTCTCAAGTCTTGAGCCACTGATTGTCCTGTGAGGGAGGGAGGGAGGGAGGGAGGGAGGGAGGGAGGAGAGAAAAGGAGGAGAAAGAGAGGAGAAAGAGAGGAAAGGAGAGGGGAGAGAGAGGAGGAGGAGAGAAAAAAAAAGCTTGAAATGAAGTGCCGTGTTTGAACAAATCCTTCACGCACAGTTTTATATTGCCCACACACAGTTCACATCAGATACAGTTGGGCAAACAAGTGATCAGTCGGAACACACACGCAGCTCAATGGTCACAGTTTTGTATGTGACACGGTAAGTTGACCTCTACTCAGCTGGACATTGTACCCCCAACAAGTAGCACATATACTGGTCGCCTTACACACACACCCACGATGGAATTTAATCACTGACCTCAAGTAGACTATCAAACCCTGCATTAAAGCTGGATAGCATTTCAGTCTGTTTCGCCACGACCACAGTCCCCAGGTTAAAGTACGATATCGCATGACCGATAAACAATGGTCGTATTTCAGGCGACTGGTAGCAAATAAAGGCACGCTCTGCTACCTACTTGTCCCTTCTTCCTTCCTTCTCCCTCCCCCTCTCTCTCTTCCTATGGAGCTCTTTCATATGACATGATATGATGACGAAGAGGAAAATGGAAAACAGTCGCCATGGGTTGGTGCACAAGGAGACAGTAGCTACTATGGTGATCTTGTAGTCTATCAAGCCAGACCATCTCTCACCCTCCAGAAAAGTGAGAGATGGTCTAGCAGATGTTATTAGTATTCATGGTTGCTGACCAATCTGTTCATTTTTGGTAACAGTATGTACTGGTGCAGTTTTAAGGTTGCAGAGCTATGAATACTAATAACATCTGCTCTCTCTCACCTTTCTGGAGGGTGAGAGGGATAGGGTCTGGCTTGATAGACTAGTGAGTGGTCTTGACGAGATACCTCTAATGCTTCTAGTATGTGTCGAGTTGGACAAGCTCATGAGACAATATTTAGTTAAAACAGTTATCCGAACGCTTGCATACAAAGATGGCAACTCAAGTTTTAGTATATGAAAGACCAAGCCCATCACATGAAAACATTCAAGACATACCCGAAGCTCATGAGACCTAAGTATATGTGTCTGTTGCTATATCTAGGATATCAAATTACTTTATATTCAGTTAATTAGAACACATGCTGCCCAATCATGAACCACACATGGAGTTAAGTGGGAGCAGACATATTTCAAAACAGCTTCAAAGACCTTGGACGATTAGTTGTGGGTTTATAAGTTTCGCCTCATGAGCGACAGGGTATTGTCGTGTGGCGTTTGTCATTGTTCGTGTGTTTGTTGCGCATTCTTTGCACAGAAAAAATGAGCAAATGATTTCACATGAGTGTGCGTGAACGATCTATGAACCCTTAAAAAACCCTGGTCACGCAGAATCCCTCACGCTCAGGACGTGTTTCACCCAATGGTCCAGTCATTGCCACATTCAATGTACCTTGGCCCAGCTGTTGCGGCACCAGATGTGCTATTTGCCCAGCCGTTGCGGCACCAGATGTGCTATTTGTCCAGCCATTGCGGCACTGTACAGCACTGTACAGCATTGGGGAAACACGATCCGACAGAGGTATGGTCGTCATGACAATAAGAACATAAAGTAGATGTTTGGCAGATGATACAATTCTAATTAAATGGATCAAATTAAATTAAAAAGTCTAAGGTATGGTCACCTTTGAATATTGGAATATTGGAATGTGTGTGTGTGTTGCGTGTGTGTGTGTTGTGCGTGTGTGTGTGTGTGTTGCGTGTGTGTGTGTGTTAACTTGTGTGTGTGTGTTGTGTGTGTGTGTGTGTGTGTGTGTGTGTGTGTGTGTGTGTGTGTGTGTGTGTGTGCACGTCGCTGGTCAACGACAAGTCCTTTGTTGTGGCACAGAATCCAACGTAGCAGTGGATATGCGTGTCCCTTTCACAATGAATTAACCACATGTGTGTCAGCTACACTATATATGGGTTACTATGACAACACGTGCTTACCCCTTGTCCCTAACACAATACAGTTTACTATCTGCGTGTCAGGTGAGCGTGGTACAGTTTGCATGTACAATAACACTGTCCTTGTTAGTTGAATCTCAAGTTTGTGGTATTGCTAACTGTACATATTGGAATATTGGAATATTGGTGTGTGTGTGTGTGTGTGTGTGCGTGTGTGTGTGTGTGTGCACGTGCGTGAGTGTGCGTGTGTGTGTACATGTGTGTGTGTGTGTGTACTGTGTGTGTGCGTGTGTACTGTGTGTGTGTGCACGTGTGTGTGTACATGTGTGTGTGTGTGCATGTGTGTGCTGGAGATACAGAAAGTAGTCTTGACGCAGTCTCTACAAATCATACTTCCCTGAGTTGCAAGTAACTTGGTATACGCTCACTTAGAACAACACGAGTTGCAAGTAACTTGGTATACGCTCACTTAGAACAACAGGATCGAGTTGCAAGTAACTTGGTATACGCTCACTTAGAACAACACGAGTTGCAAGTAACTTGGTATACGCTCACTTAGAACAACACGAGTTGCAAGTAACTTGGTATATGCTCACTTAGAACAACACGAGTTGCAAGTAACTTGGTATACGCTCACTTAGAACAACACGAGTTGCAAGTAACTTGGTATACGCTCACTTAGAACAACACGAGTTGCAAGTAACTTGGTATACGCTCACTTTCAAACTTAGAACAACACGAGTTGCAAGTAACTTGGTATACGCTCACTTAGAGCATGAGTTGTAAGTAACTTGGTATACGCTCACTTAGAACATGAGTTGCAAGTAACTTGGTATACGCTCACTTAGAACAACACGAGTTGCAAGTAACTTGGTATACGCTCACTTAGAACAACATGAGTTGCAATGACAAAGATGTACAGAATAGTGGAGAAGACTTACAGCTGCAACAAGTTCGGTGAAAATTGGCTCAAGTTTGCTCTGTATAGATGGGTGAAGGAGCCACGAAGAATTTGCCTGAGAGTGTGTGTGGAGAAGAGGAGAGAGAGAGAAGGAGAGGGGAAAGAGAAAGGGAGGAAGGAGGATGGAGGGTGAGAGTGGAGAGTGGAGAGTAGAGGGGATGAAGGGGGGGAAAGGGAGAGGGAGAAAAGAGAGAAGAGGGGGGGAGGGAGAAGAGGGGGGGAGGGAGAAGGGAGGAGGGAGAAGGGAGAAGGGAGGAGGGAGGAGGGAGAGGGGGGAGGGAGAGGGAGAAGGGAGGAGGGAGAGGGAGAAGGAAGGGGAACATTATCTCATGTAACATGACCACTCGTTTCACTATGTGGGGCCACTGTGCAATGGTTACCATGGAAACCACACAGACAACAAGGAGGAAACTACAAAGTGGAAGATAGCCAATCAGCCGGTCTCTCTTCCCACACTTCAATGTGATGCTATCCAATACATGCCGTGCGACATGTTATGTTTCACCATATTACAGCTGCCAAAACTACCTACATAGAACATTGATTATTTCAAGTCGCTGACTCTCAAGTTGGTATTTGAACTTATACGACTCTTGAAATCAAGTACGCAGCTCATTTACTGCAACAGTTTGTACACATTACGCAACCAATCACACCGGCAGAATAACAATTTTAGTCTAATAATATTTTAGTCTTGTCTGTCGTGAAACAGAACGAGCGGCTAATGGGACGCCAGCTTGGAACTGTCTCAGAACTCTTACAATGTCTCGAAACCTCCTCCCTCACAACCTCCTTTCTCATACCTCCCTCTTCCCTCAATAGACAAGTTTATATATTCTCTGCACCCACTTCACTTCTCTCACACCCTCCCCTCACCTCCCTCCTCCCTCACATTCTACACACAAATTCAAAACATTGGAAAGTATTCTATTGTTGCTCATAAACACTTCCTAAAATATGACCTAGTCAAACTGTACAAAAACACAAAATTTACCGCAGTTAATTTCTAAGATGACAGGAACTCTGATTGGTCACTTGATGTTAATATCCAGTTTTGGCACTATGCCATTAGCGTTAACATAATAATAATTGTTTACAGTGGTTAGTGAGTTTTATTGAGATAAACAAGCTGTGAACACACAACCATTCCACGCCTGACATTCAATACCACCACTAATATTGCAAACAGGTCTTTGTGGGCATCAGGTAACTGATCATAACACTAAACAGTGACACCACAAAAATATCAATTAAAAAAATACTTAAGGCATTTTACTTCCTGTTTAGGGTTCCAATGGGGCTATCTGATTGGTCAAAAGCAGTTTGAGATCACCCCATTGTCTTGAACAATAAACATAGCCGTAAAGTGTTCCGATATGTGTTGTGCTGCGTAGGATGTTCCGTGGGCATGTGTCTGGCAGTGGTGAAGCGTAAAATAGCGACTCATTCACGCCTAGTTTGTCAGTAGCAACATGCCATGTAAAGTTGGGGGTGGAAGGAATGGAGGGAGGCAGAGAGGGAGGGAGGGGAGGGAGGGAGGGGAGGGAGGGAGGGAGGGTCAAGGTATGCTGATGGTTGTTGGCTGATGTGGTATGTAGAAAGCCAACCCTATCAACATGATCCACACACACACTCACCCTCACACCCTCTCTCTCTCTCTCTCTCTCTCTCTCTCTCTCTCACACTCACACTCACACTCACACTCACACTCACACTCACACTCACACTCACACTCACACACACACACACACACACACACACACACACACACACACACACACACACACACACACACACACACACACACAGAGGGCTAATGGAATCCATTGGCTGTCAAAGTACAAAGTACTAAAGTACATAAACTGATGTCATAATGGCTGCCACGTCCCTCTTCATGAATACCAAGTGACCAGCGCTAGCACCTCATTAGCCCAGCCTTTGCAGCACCAGATGTGCTATTTGCCCAGCCATTGCTGCACTGTACAGTATTACTGAAACACGATCCCATGGTGGTATGGGGTAAAGTAGATGTTTGGCAGTTGATACAATTGACTAATTTAATGAAAGCCTCAGGGTATGGTCACATTTGAATATCAAACCCACATTAGGAGCTTGCTTTTACCAACAGTTGTCCTCTATTGATTAGCGCTGCAGCTTTATCAGCCTTTAACATCGATCAGTCTTTAACATCGATCAGTCTTTAACATCGATCAGTCTTTAACATCGATCAGCCTTTAACTTCGATCAGCCTTTAACATCGATCAGTCTTTAACATCGATCAGCCTTTAACTTCAATCAGCCTTTAACATCGATCAGTCTTTAACATTGATCAGCCTTTAACACTGATCAGCCGTCAACATCGATCAGCTTTTAACTTCAATCAGTCTTTAACATCGATCAGTCTTTAACATTGATCAGTCTTTAACATCGATCAGTCTTTAACATCGATCAGCCTTTAACATTGATCAGCCTTTAACACTGATCAGCCTTTAACATCGATCAGTCTTTAACATCGATCAGTCTTTAACACTGATCAGCCTTTAACACTGATCAGCCGTCAACATCGATCAGCCTTTAATTTTCCTTTGTAACTACTAACGATGACTACTCAAAAATTTGTTGTCAGTTGGCGCAATCTGTTTTGAAGATAGGTTCTGCGCTAGGGTGGGACAGAGGGAGGTGGGTCCATCTGGGTGACGGTGCATGGGGGCTGTTGCAGCTGCCTGTAGAGAAGCCCTGGTCAGCGCAGGGTGGGCCATTGTTCTGCTTTCTTGCACAAAAAATGCTCCTTTCACCTTGTGGGGACTCCATTTCTGGTATTTCAGGCAGCTTTGAGTCTGGAGGAGTGTCCTCTGGTCACAGACTATAGAATGCTTGCTAATGAGTGGGTGTGGTCAAGGTCATGCATGAACTTGCAAAGAACATCAGAAAAAAGGGGGTTAGCTCCTGGCAGAAGTCGAAATACAGATCAAAGGTGTGACTAGTCTAACAAGACCTCTAGAAATACAATTCCATAGTTAAAATCATTGTTAATCATTGTTAAAGGATGGCGGGATAGTCCCGGTGGGTGTGGTTCATTGTTAATCATTGTTAATGGGTGATCAATGTTCAAGGCCAATCAAATTTAACCTGTCAAACTATAACACTATCAGCTTCCAATTAGCGCACAAAGGCAGCCAGTGTGTCAGCAACCTTTCAGACAATGAGATTCATAGCAGTCATCAGCAGTTGTCAACTCAAAGATCTCATGTTTTCATAGACACACTGTGCCAGCACACACCCACAATAACAAGAGCATTACAAGCATACAAAGACAGCAGCTGCAAAAATACAAACACGGAAAATTAATGACATGATAAAAATTAAATTATCCAAACTTCTTCTCTACATAGATCAATTAATTATAGAAACAGTTCGCACGCCAATAACATTAGACAAAATATATCCCAGTGTTGAAAGTTGTAACATCATTGGTCATAACAAAGGAGCGATTACTTAGGCGATGTTTTTAGCCCCATTTAAATAGCTGTAGCCATCACCATGGTAACATGTTTTATTCCCTCATTATTGTCTAGGAGCTCATTAGTCAGTTAATGAAGACAGAATATGTTAGATCTTTTTCCCCCCACATATACTTGCTTCTTAGTAATAATTATAATAATGTAAAAGATCAAACCTTCTGGTAACTGGAATTTTGACGACAACCCACTTAGTCGTACCATAGACAGTAGTATAGTATTTAGCAAGACTGAGTGAAATTGATGTCGGGATGTTTCACCGAGTGACTAGTTAGGCAACTGAGTAAATAGCATTGTCACAGCACACACTGACTGCACCACAGTAATCATGTAGGGCCACAGGAAAAAAAAAGGTTCCTAAGTCCAGTATTCAAAGTCACAAGCCAAGCCTAAGCTGAATAATGAGATTTGCAGCCGACTAATTAAGAGCTCACGGACGCATTAGTAGAACCAGGAACAACCCCCACCTATTGCAGCAGAAACTAAAGAGAAGCCTATGAACAACGGTAGGGAGGAGTCTAGGAACAAGGGTAGGGGGGAGTCTAGGAACAAGCATTCCAGAGCATGGCATTTGTGAGGCTTGAACAAATATTGATATGAGATTGTGGGGTGATCCTGAGCTAGCAACATTGTTTGGCTAGCTAATGTATTACCACATCACAGTATTTTGACAGGGATGACATCTGGCCTCCTGCTTATCTCTGCTGACTCTGACCAAACTGCATGGTTTGTTCCTTCTCTAAGTGGCCAGGTTTGTGTCTGCACAGCTTCCAGTTTACACAGCACCTCGTCATCACATAGCCAGCCATCTCCACAGGTAGGTCAGGTAGGTGCAGCTTGCAGTTTACACAGCACCTCGTCCTCACATAGCCAGCCATCTCCACAGGTAGGTCAGGTAGGTGCAGCTTCCAGTTTACACAGCACCTCGTCCTCACATAGCCAGCCATCTCCACAGGTAGGTCAGGTAGGTGCAGAGTGAAACTCTTCCTACTCCACAAGCTGTCAATTGACAGTTGTCACTGATACTTAACCTTGGCCCAGGCTTTCTAGTCCACTCACAGCAGCTTTGGAAGAAAATCTATTTCTCAGTTGCAAGCCGAAATCGGAACCTGGTTTGAGATTTCCTGATACCAGCTCACTTCTCACTCTAGAACACACTGACTAACAAAAACCATCACAATACGTCATATGCCTCATATTTGCCAAATTGAATAGTCAACAAGAACGGGGAAACAGGGTAGTCTGGTTATACATTGTGTTCATTACAAAACTGACCTCTGCAATGAACAAATCATTATAGTTCAACTAGTGATTGAAGGTTAGTAACGTCAATCTGTTGCAGAGGGGTTGCACAATACTATGGAAAAAACACTGCTACGAAAATGTGTTTTGGCCCCCAAAATAACTTCTTTCCTTGTTACAGGTGGAGGAATTGCCCACTAGTTCTACAAGACATGGATGAATATCTTGATAATTAGAGAATTCATTCAGGGTGATAAATCTAGTGGGAGGGCGAGAGACAGAAGACAGAGGGAGAGGGAGTGAAAAAAAGGGGGGTGAGTACTCGAGAAATCCCGACACAAAAACAAGATGTCATTGGGGAATAGGAAATCACCCAAGGGGACTTTTTACACACGCAACATGAATCAATACATATGCACGACTGAGACGCTTACAGGCAGCCGACAGCACTCGTCACGTTCTTCGGGATCTCCGCCACGTCGGTGCAGATTAAAGTCAATGCACCACTATTCTCACACACACCGCCTCTGCATGTGCAAGTTGGGTACACCGTGGCTGCGGAAGGGTCCGGTAGACACAAGTTTATGTTGTCAATCACTTGGCTAGCAGCGGGAGCCATACACATTGCCGCCCACAAACAGGATAAACAGAAGGCGTACACATTCAGACACTCCATCGCTTTGTCTTCGCCACTTCAGGGAATACGTTAAAAGGAGCAGTCAAAAAAACTCCAGACAACTTAAACGAAAGCGATCTTGTATACGTTCCAGTCTTGAATATACTTGCAACGACTTTGATTTCGTGCAGTTAAACAACGCACACTGCTTGCAACAACACACTCGTCCACTCTTGCTTTATAAAACACCAGTTATGACGTCTGCAAATTAGCAATAGCTATTAACACTGCGATCGATTAACGGCAACCCGTTCCGTGTTTGGGTGACATATGGCTCCAATTAACATAAGAATGATTTTTGATCTCAACATCATGTACATGCAAGCAAGGTCGGTCCCGCCTTACGTCAATATTCATTGCACCGGTAATTATGCGTGGGGTTGGTTTGCACGTGCACAGCTTATCATTGCCATCCATAGAACGCCCGTTAAATGTATGAGCAACATCAGTGGTCATCCTTCACCATCGCACTATATAGCAGTACATAGATTCCATGCCAAGTTATGATTACCCGCAGTATGACAACAATGAAAAGTGGCCAAGAAAAAATTACACCGTGCTGCAAATTATATTTTTCTCAGATGGAAGGATACAGCTTGCCATGAGTCTATGTGCCTCTTGACCCACTTCTGACCTCACTACTAGCTTTCAGCAGCTTCTCAGTTGACTCCTGCAAAAATGATCACACTTTCACCCTGATGACGGCTGGAGCATTCAGTGGAAATGTCGGCAAAGCTGAACTCAACTTGGTAATAGATAACCTTCATAACCATGCTAATTGCTTTATACAAGAGCATAGCCTAGTTTGTACCCAGAATTCTCCCGCAGCTTTGTTGACAAATGCTGGGAAGGAAGCTGCATGTAGAGAGCTGGAGAGAGCCTAGAAAGACAGCTACATACATGCCATGCCCTTTGTTTAACACTGCATCCATACAACATGTACACACCTCAACTGTTTACTGTCATCTATACACACACACGTAAGTACAGTACAAGTGGTCAACAGGAAGCACTTCCACTGGGGTTCATGTTGGTCCCACAGGACCGATAGAAGTCTCGCTTCACCAATCCCACACGCGCATGGTGCCGATCAGGTGTTTCAAGTGGTGGTCTATGACCATAGTCAGAGGATGAAAGAACAGGTACACTCTTCCCCACTTCCTCCTCATGTACATTCAGTCCTTGAGTATGCTGCAAGTCGTCTCGCTTGAGTTTGCTGGAATACCCCTCTTCTACATGAAACATGCGATCGTATGTTGAAGAAGCTTTATACTTCTTGTCATTGTTGAAATAGTTTGGTTGCTGTGAGGTGCACAGTTGTTCTGCGTGGTGCTCTGTGTTTTTGGAAGCAGGGTGATATTTGGTGACCTTTCTTTCCCTACCCACTTTCTCTCTCCACTGTTCTTTCATCTGCTCTGGCGTGTATTTCTTGAGGCCATAATTCGACATATTGTAGCCTTCGCCCGGATAAGCGGCCATGGTAGAAACGATTTTCCCTGGTGACTGGCAAAGGAAGACACCAGGAAAACAGCTGGTCACCATTGTCGTCAACATTGAAACACACAAGGTGGTATGCTTTGAGAGTAACACTGTAAACTGTACACATGCACATAACAATGAAAACACAAAACAAATAACACGTTCATGGATCGTTATGAGAACAGAAACAACTAAACTTACACTGCGAGGTGCTAGTCAGCCATGCCCACTTCGGTCTGCGCATTGCGCAAGCACAGTTGCTAGAGGGCGTGGCTACAGCTGTTAAGATAAACGGAAGAATACGGACTAGTGCGCGACCAAAGTGTAATAAAGGAACGCTTTGATCCCTGCCTCGTGGTGGTTTTGTGTGCACAATTACCGCATTGATCGCATGCTTGAACCTACGGCTCATCTCCAGCGATTAAGGCGATCTAGTATTCTTTTGTTCAAGACATCGACAAAAAAGGTATTGAGGTGAGTAAATCTCCTCCAATTCTCACGATTTCCCTTGAATGCAAGTGTGAATCAAGGGACGGAGAAGTGTGACCTGACCCTTGTAAGCCCAACCCCATAACAGCCCTTATCTTTCTTTCCCTTAACCACAGGAGATTTTCTTCGATTGTATTGTACCCGGGCGCCAATTTGAGCGGAGATGGCAGCAACCGATCGATTTTCGACCACTTTTCTGGACATGACTCCGGAAGATCTGGGCGTGCTAAAGCATCCAGTCGGGCCGGCGACAGCTGACGCCGAGGGAGGATTCGGTGATAGTTTTGTGGGACCTCCTCCGCAGGGCGACGCCGCGCCCTCTACTACAGCGACTGTAACAGCAACTGTGCATTATGAGAGCACCAATCCATTCTCTGCACACTTTGTCCCCTCCTCAACCGCAGCACAATTGTCTGGTAGTGGCACTCTCTCACAAGAAGGCCATTTTGGAAGTGGTGCAAGTGATGTCGGCTCCTCAGTTGCCTCCCCCATCAAATCCTCTCACTCTCAAGAGGTAACGGTTGTGGTCGAGATGAACAATGATGATCGAGTGGGCTCAAGAACTCCTGATACTTGGGGAGAGTTTGAGTCCGAACTGAGCGCCCAGACATCGAGTAGTGTTCCACACGCCACAGCAGGAATTGGGTTTGATACATCAGACACGCCCCCACCTTCCCTCAACGGCATTGTTGAACAGCAAAGCAAAAGTCCGTCACCAGCACCTCAGCCTAAACCAGAAAAGCGTTGGGAGAAATTTGAAGACGCACCAAAAGAGGTGCAGAAGAAGCTATCAGCGGGTCAGGATGGGCACGGCGCTGTGTGTGCTAATGATGCCATGTTCAGTGAGCTGCAGTGGACAGCTCTTGAGGATAGTCACCTGGCTGAACACTTGGAAGAATCAGACGACTCGACTAACCTCCCTTTTCGGAAAACCCAGAGCATGCGTGCAACGTCAAATCGGAAAATCGAGATTGTTGATGCCTTGAAACAACGTAGGCTGAGCAACTTGAGTCTAGACCGGATGGTGCCGACCACGTTTGTGAACGAGGACGAACTGACCAAGAAGTTTAGTCTGGACCGCAACTGGCAAGTCTTTGTGAAGCTGGACAGGCGGGTAAAGGGCACCAGGTAATTTTACAGTCCCATGTATTTTTATCCCTAACATTCTTCCTTATTAGGCTAAGTAACACTTACCAATACTTAAAATTTTCATGCACATAAGAGGCAAAGCGAGCAGATGATGTAATTGCTGGTTGAGGTCAGTGCTGTTTTACCGACAACACAGTCACATGATTAGCACTAATTGTAGAGGCGCACATAGAAGGTTGACTTGTAATGTCTGCCGGAAAGTCTTTTTATGAATGCATGTGTGTGGTAGCCGGCTATGCTTAGCAGAACTGTAGCCCTGCAGGTCAAACATTGTGCCTAGTTAGCCCTGAAGACTTGGTTGTATGTTTTTGTTTGTGGATGTGGGCAAGCATGTGTAGCTTTTGCTTTGGCTAAGTGCATTTGTTGTAAGGCTACTGGATATGGGTGACCACACACACTCAAACCAATGGGGTGAATCAGTACACAGGACTCAGTTTCATCTACAAGGAAGGGCAGGGTCCCCCCAAAGACAATACACTTAATGGACATTTTCTATAAATGGCACCTCTATAAAGCCATTGGATGTGGTTGACCACACAAGCCTCGTACCCAGGCTGTGTGTTAGCCATGTTCACGGTATAAGCTTGAGACGAACAGGCTATACTCATCTGGAGTGCAGCTTGGGCATATGCTTGTCTACCTCTCTTGCACGATTGTCTGCCTCTGTAAAAGTAAAAGAGAGTTCTGGTAGCCTCGTGGTCAGAGTATGCAGAGCCACGCCTACTGGAAATGTACTGTAAGGCAGATGTACCTTTTGACAGCAGAGTCCCTGTGGTGGCCGCCTTAGAGACAGTCCCTGTGGCGTCTGCCTTAGAGACAGTCCCTGTGGCGTCTGCCTTAGAGACAGTCCCTGTGGCGTCTGCCTTAGAGACAGTCCCTGTGGCGTCTGCCTTAGAGACAGTCCCTGTGGCGTCTGCCTTAGAGACAGTCCCTATGGCGTCTGCCTTAGAGACAGTCCCTGTGGCGTCTGCCTTAGAGACAGTCCCTGTGGCGTCTGCCTTAGAGAGAGTCCCTGTGGTATCCGCCTTAGAGAGAGTCCCTGTGGTGTCTGCCTTAGAGACTGTCCCTGTGGTGTCTGCCTTAGAGAGAGTCCCTATGGTCGTCTGCCTTAGAGAGAGTCCCTGTGGTGAAAACAAACGAAAGTAGGTTGGGAAAGGGAGAAAGTGGGTGTACCATCACACACAAGACTTTTGTTGTGAAAATGGCTGAAACCAAGCAATTAGAAGGAAATGACTGCCCTCATTGAAGGGTCTTCTCCGACTCCAGTTTTTGATTGCTTTCAGTATGAGCTGGGAAGGGCCTTGGCACAACACAGGGTCATGCAAGTTGTGAATCACCATACAGGTATTGTTGTTGCACTCCATCTGCCCAATTTGTAGTGAAAATAACCAAAACACTATAGATTGAGTCAACAATTGGACATAGCTGGCATAGCTGACATTGTGTGTCATCTAATAGCAAAGTGGGGGGTTGTCGAAGCCGCGAAGGAGCGTGTAACTCCGGTTCCATTGTCAGTACACAACCAAACACGAAGCAGGGAGGCCTTGGGAAAGGTTTGGGGGGTAACACAAGTCACAAACCACTGCATGTCAGGGAAGACCTGATCCCACCCGACTAATTATGTTGTGAAAATTGGCAAAAACACTGCAAATTAGGGATAATTGGGCATAGCTGACATCAACCTGGGATTCCCTGCATGACCACTTGTTGGCCTGATGGCATTACTCCCTCACCTTGTCTTTGTCTCCCTACACTTGGTATGCCTGCACGAGGAAGTCCAAACCTTTATCTCTCCTCTCTCCAACTTTATCTTTATTCCACCCTTCTTCCTCCCTCCCTCCCTCCCTCCCTCCCTCCCTCCCTCCGTCCCTCACCTCATCTCCCTCCCCCTCCTTTCCACACAGGACAAAATGGCTCCCAGTGAACATCTCAGTAAAGGATGGTATCATGGTCATTAAGAAAAGTGCCCCTCCCTCCATGCCCATCTCCAGCAGTACCATTGTTCCGGCAGACACCCCTCCTCTCCATGAAATACGGCTCCACCACAACCATGTTCTCACGGCCCCAGTCTCCCGATCGTACGACCGCAAAACCAAACTACATCAGATCAAACTGAGGCAGACACGACTTCGTGAGAAGCGGACACTCAAACGATGGCTCTTTGTGGAGCACGTCACTTCAGCACGTACAATTGTCAAGATTGGTTGCCCGGATTTGAATATTGTTGAAAGTCTGTCTGACCAGATAAACGAAGCAGTGCGACAGTTACCGGTGACGCGACAGCAAGGCGTAGCTTACCGAATGAACGAGGTTTTCATCGATGTCAAGGACCATTCAGATATCTTGATGAACTGTGATGGAGCCGTTTTGGAGAGGAAATCTCTGAATCGGATCTACGTCCAAGCATTTGTGTCCGGTTTGCCCGACTGTCGACTGGTTCTAAATGATGTAGAAGCTCTTCTGCTCCAGGGGAAGAGCGAACTGACAAACAGCATGGCTAGACAGGTCAAACTCAGTGACGTCGTTCTACACCCGTGCGTAGACAAGAGCTTGTACAAACGCACCCGAGAGCTGAAGTTTAATCCCGTTGATGGGTACCCATTTGAGTTGCTGCGCTGCTCAATAGAGCCGTATATCTCTCCTCCGATTAACGTAAGCACTCTCATGGAATACAATGAACAGAAGAATGCTGTTCGAATCACGGCCTCGTTTACGATTCGTAAGAAACTCAACATCCGACTCACACCAATCAAAGATCTTCAAATCAAGTTCCCCATCCCTTCCAGTTGGAGTTCACTGTTTCTAGCTGACACACGCTTTGGGGGGAAGAAGTCGGTGCGCTCGACTGCTGCTCTTCGGGGGAGCTTCCGTCGCAAGATCAAAAGCAGTGCGTGCCAGATTCAGACGTATTTAGGGTCTGCCAAGTATGAGCCGGAGCATGGCGCCATTGTGTGGAGGATTGGTAATTACACACAAACACAAGTGCCACATACCCTGCGGTGTGATGTTCAGCTCAAGTCAGGTGAGGGGGGAGGGAGGATGGGAGGAAGGAGGGAGGGAGGAAGAGAGAGGGATGAGGGGAGGGAAGAGGGAGAAGGAGGAAGAGAGAAGGATGAGGGAGAGAACAAGTGAGGGAGATGGACTGAAACAACTTGTGTACTATGGTTTACATGAGTATTGTAACTCTTCGGACCTCACTGTAAAGTCTACTCTATATGACACCCACACACCAGGTATGCACAAGCCTGACGTGAGCACAGAACATGCTGAAGTGACATACTCTATCCCAGGGAACTCGACTGGTCTGAAAGTCCGAGCGTTCAAGGTCGACACACACACTCCAGAACGCTGGGTGAAGTACGAGGTACTCTACCACTATCGTGTTCAAATGTTCCCCGACCTTTCCATCGATTGAGCCGTTAGTTTCACAAGAACATGAACTATTTTATTATATTTTAACTGCTGTGGCTTTATCAATCATTGACCTTTGACCTTTTTGCATATGGAGTTTTATACTTGTGTAGAATAGTTCTTTTGTCATTAACTAACCTTTTCATTTTAACTGCCCCTGCCGTCTTTGCTCCACTTATAGTATTTGTTTTTAAACTTGTATGTACCCTACCACACACTCATGCACACACGGCCACACGCTAACAAGTGCCCCCCCACACACAGATAAACCCCCCTTCCCCCCTCCCCCTCACACACACAGCAACATGAGGCAAGCCCCCTAGCTCTTGTGCTTTCCTCTCAACTGTCCTTACAGAACACACGTACACACACATGCTGATGGTTGTAGCTCAGTGGTCGAGCACTGGCAGCCCTGTCCTTACAGAACACACGTACACACATGCTGATGGTCGTAGCTCAGTGGTCGAGCACTGGCAGTCCTGTCCTTACAGAACACACGTACACACACACGCTGATGGTCGTAGCTCAGTGGTCGAGCACTGGCAGTCCTAGCTTGGTTCAATCTTTTCTCATTGGGAACACATAATGATGTAAGTGCTCCTGTAATCTGTAACAGCTGATTCAATTGCTGCTAACTTCATTAGTGGGGGTTCCATGTTGTCAGGCCAACAAGTGGATAAACATTATGTACAACAATCAATTGTACAGTGTCATGTATACTTTAGCCAAAAGCTTTAATACATTCTCTAATGTTCTATTTGTTGCCGTAGCAACACATTTTAATAGCTACGTCCAAAAAGGGTATAGAACTGTGCTGGGTTGGTGCACTCGGGACGGAAACACTTTGCTCCTGGTGACAGCTTCCTGGGCTGTTCAAAGGGAATACAAAGTGCCTTTGCACCCATGGCAGGGGCACCTGGGTCTGACTGATCCTCCCTGTGTTGTGAGGGGAGGGAGAGAGGAAGATGGGTAGAGAGGGAGTCAAAGGGGGGAAGGAGAGAGTAGGGTAGAGAGGGAGGGAGGGAGTTGAGAAGAGTTGTGAGGGGAGGGAGGGAAGAAGGTAAAGAGTTGAAGGTGGGGGGGAAAGGAAGGGAGGAAGAGAGTGGGAAATAGATGGAAGGGAAGATGAAGAGAGGGAGGGAGGAAGATGGGTAGGCGGGCGGGGGGAGGAAGGGGATCAAACTACGCTGCAAACTGACAGGAAGACCACTGATGCACACAGATGAGAGGATTCTCAATTATTAATGAGGCATGAAAATTGTTTTCATGAAGTCCTTTTGTGGCAGGGTGACAGGAAGTACAGGGTTTATAAAGATCATGCCAGTGTTGAATATAGTTATGCCACGCCCACATGCTACACAGAAACACAGCTGCCAGAGAATGAGCTATTAACGAGGGTTCATAGCAGCATAAATGGTTTATATGTCACACCTCCACCATACCCCACACAAGTGTGACTTCAGCAGTACAGAATGGATGTAATTGATGACGTCTAGGAACCAAACTAGGATGTAACAGTGTGTCACTCAACAGATATTATACATCAGACTTGATTTTATACATATACCTTTGGTAGTCATCACCATGGTAACAGGTTTTGAGGGTCTAGGAGTGCATCAATTGTTCAGCTACTCATGAGGAAGGAAAACCTGTTACCATGGTGATGGCTATTGAAGGTTTATATGAGCAGGTTTTTCTGAAATGATCCTGCTTGTAACAACTGGGTATCTTGGGGAAAGGCTCGAGCTTGACGTGACCAGGTGTACACACAGGAGAACATGTGTGACTGATTCTAGATCTAGAGCATTACCTGGCACTGTTTTTCTTCACGAGGTCCTCACAGGGGATTTCCCCACAGAACGGTGCCATAATGACCATTTTTTTGTCCAGGCTGGCACAGAACTCGTCCCACGAGTCTAGCACGGCAACGTGAGAATCGTAGTCCTTCTTTGCCCTGGGAGGAAAAGGGGACAGGGTCAGGCGGCAGCCATGTTATCATAGGTAGATGACTACTATATATGGTCATCATGTGACTGCCATATATGGTCATGTGACTCCATATATGGTTGTCATATGACTGCCATATATGGTCGTCATGTGACTGCTTTATATGGTCGTCATGTGATCTGTGCTCACTTGTCAAAGAGGCGGTGCTGCAGTTCGTCTAGCATCTTCCTAACCCTCTCCACTGCCTGTGTGTTGGAGATGGTCTCCTTCTTTCCTCCGTCTCTCGGCACTGCCACAAACTGGTCACTCTTCACCTCTCGAGGACCAATCTCAACACGAATTGGGACACCCTGTGTGGGTGTGGGGGGAGGGGAGGAAAGAGAGGGTGGAAGCTTGAGGAGGATTATATACCAATTCAAAACCTCACAATTAGTTGGGTCAGTGGACAACTGAACAGACCAACATACCAACAGACTGACAGACAGACAGACAGACAGACCAACAGACTGACAGACAGACAGACAGGCAGACAGACCAACAGACTGACAGACAGACAGACCAACAGACTGACAGACAGACAGACAGACCAACAGACTGACAGACAGACAGACAGACCAACAGACTGACAGACAGACAGACAGACAGACCAACAGACTGACAGACAGACAGACCAACAGACAGACAGACAGACAGACCAACAGACAGACAGACAGACAGACAGACCAACAGACTGACAGACAGACAGACAGGCAGACAATAGACGATGCACCTTCAGTTCCCAGTGGTTGAACTTCCAGCCTGGGGAATAGTTGTCCCGGAAATCACCACGGCAACGGATGTCTGCTGCTTGCATCTCTGCCACAAATTTCTCACACTGACTGATTAGATTGTTCCGATCCTCAACTGACAGAGAAGCCGTTATGCCACAGGGTATCACAACCACCTGTGGATGAGAGGGAGGGTACATGTGGGAGGGAGAGGGTGGGTGCAATATGTTTCTTCAAAGACCTAATTAGTCCAATATAACCTCTCCTCCCCTCCTCCCCTCCCCCCTCCCCTCCTTCCCTCCCCCTCCCCCCTCCTCCCCTCCTCCCACTCACCTGCACATTAGCCACTCTGGGAGGCAGTATGAGGCCAGAGTTGTCCCCATGCACCATGGTCATTACTCCAATGGTGCGAGTTGTGAGGCCCCATGAGTTTTGGTATGCATACTCGTGTTCCCCCTCCTGCATGTCGTGTGTGGGCATGTGAGGGAGGGAGAGTAGGATATGTGATGGTGGTGGTGGGGTGTGTGGGTGAGTGAGGGGAGGATATGTGATGGTGGTGGTTGGGAGTGTGGGCGTGTGAGGGGTATGGTGAGGTAGGATATGCAAACAATGTAGCAACACATTCTGAACAGTTGTGTGTGTGTGTACTCTGACCGTTGTTGGACTCTCAAAGACAATTTCAAACATCTTGGAGAAGTTCTGGCCAAGATGATGCGAGGTTGCAGCCTGTAGGGACACAAAGTTGACCAATCAGGTTGCAGGTATCAGTCACATGACACACATACCAATCAAATCACAGAACTAATTCACACGACTATACTGTCCAATCAGATACCTGGATTCCCCTCCCACTGGCAGATACGAAGGCCTCAATAGTAGTAGTATAGTCGCCTCCTGCAAACTTCTCCTTCACCGTCTTACGTCCCGGGATAACTGGAATAGCCAGTAGCTCCTCATACACTCGCTGGTATAACTTGAGGATCGTTAAAACCTGAAATCAAAACCACGTAGTGCAGTAGTAGGAAGGTATGTTATCACTTAATGGGCACCAACATTTCCATAATTAGATAATCGGAAATTACCACCATTTATACCAAAACTTTTTTCCTATTCCCATAATTAGGTAATCTCTCCTGACAGTCAGTGGGTGGGGTCTAAGTACCTGGTGCGTAACAAGAGTTAAAGAATGCTTGTAACTACCAATCTGTGGCCATTATGCAAGTAAAAATTCCATTCTCATAGATAGTCTCCACCCACTTCCTCCTCAGCGTCAGCTTGGATGGCGTGTGCTGTGTGTCCCTCTTGCCACAGAAACTCCCTGGTACGCAGGAATGGCTGAGGGTGCTTGAACTCCCACCGCTGCAGAAAGTATAGAAAGTACTTCTCTAATTAGCTGTAAGTACTAACATAGAGAGGGTCAGGTACTGAGCAGACAGTCTGGCGCCAAGCACACAGTCTGGAGTCGACCAGACAGCAGACAGTCTGGAGTCAGTACATGTAGATGAGCAGAACCCCCCCCCACCCATCACTCACTCACCACAATATTACACCACTGGTTCACTTTAATCGGGAGGTCGCGATGAGACTGTACCCATTTAGCAAATGTTGGGTACATCACCGTTTCTGAGGTTGGACGAATGGCAATTGGCTCGGCCAATTCTGATTGGCCACTTTTCGTTACCCAGGCAACCTCCGGAGCAAAGTCAGCAATGTGTTCCTTCTCCTTCTCAAGGGCATTCTTTGAGACAAACATTGGGAAATAAACGTTCTCCACTCCCAGCTTTTTAATTTCAGCATCAAAGAATGCTAAAATGAAAGAATATCCAGCAGTAAATGAGGTGGAAGAGAGGATGGAGAAAGAGAGGGGGAAGAAAAATGGGGGGAGAATGAGGGAGGGGAGACGAGAAGTGGAGGAAAGAGAAAAAGGAGAAGAGGAAAGGGTAGAAACAAAGGAGGGGTGGAAGGAGGAAAAGTAGAGAAAGGGAAGACAGAAGAGCGAAAGGGAGGAGAAAGGGGAGGAGAGTGGGAGGGAGGAAGAAAACATGAAAGAAACGGTTATCACCTTGAATCTTCTCCCATATGGCAAAGGACCATGGTCGCAGAATGTAGCATCCACTTACGTCATAGTACTCCACCATCTCTGCCTTTGTGATCACTTGCGAGTACCACTCACTGAGATTCTCCTCCTTTCGGACCTCCAGACCCAACCTGGGAGAGGAGGGGATGGAGGGGGGAAAGATTGAGTAATCAGGGACGAGTGGAGCGAGTAGGAGTGAGTGAGGGAGGGAGGTACCTTGTCTTGTGCTTCACACTGCCCCCTTCTCCCCCGACACCAACAGATTCAACTTTCTTCTCCTCCGCCTTGCCCTTGTCTGCCTTGCCCTTGTCTGCCTTGCCCTTGTCTGCCATCTTCCCCTTACCCTTGTCAGCGCTCTCCTCAGGTTTTCCCTTCCCTTTCTTCTTGCCGGCTCCACCCCCAAGGTCCTCCCCCGTCAGTTCCTTGTACCGTGACTTGAGTGCAAGCAGGAGGGACACTTCACGGTCGACTTCACTCTGGGGGTAGTGAAATAGCGTCAGCCAGGAAGACCTCCCTCCCTCCCTCCCTCCCTCCCTCCCTCCCTCCCTCCCTCCCTCCCTCCCTCCCTCCCTCCCTCCCTCCCTCAATAACAACTAAAGATGTGATCTACTATTTGGTAGCTAGGTAACAAGCCCAGGTAGGAATTCCCCCACTGACCAGCACATTTACACACACACGCTCTTACTCTTACATCTTTCTCTCTTTGACCTGTACAGCTTCTCCCGCCCCAAATTTTATCCTTCTACTACACAACAGATGAGATTTGATAACGTGGCCCCCACCACATTACACACTAGATGAATACAGAACTGTGGAGGCGAGCTGGAGTGAATATACTTTCTCCTTACCCTATCAATTTTGAACAAGGAGAGGAGAGAAAGGAAGAAGGAGAGGGGAGAGAATGGAAGAAGGAGAGGGGAGAGAATGGAAGGAGAGGGGAGAGAAAGGAGGCAGGAACAGAGGAGAAAGCTTCAAGACAAAGTACAAATCACCTTTTCGGCTCCACATGACTTCAGATCTCTCACTTTGGTCCCCTGTGCGTCAATCTGCTGCTTAAGGGCCTCTGGATCAGATGGCATTGTTTCCATGGAAACGGTTGGCATGGTTTCAGCAGTTGGTTTCATCTTCTTTGCTGGCTGCTGCGGCTCTGCAGGACCCTCCGCCTTCTTCTTCTGTGTATTGCAGTACAATAATAGTATGTCACAGTATATCACAGTATACCACAGTATATCACAGTATACCACAGTATATCACAGTATACCACAGTATATCACAGTATACCACAGTATATCACAGTATATCACAGTATACCACAGTATATCACAGTATATACCACAGTATACCACAGTATACCACTCAGTATACCACAGTATATCACAGTATACACCACAGTATACCACAGTATACCACTCAGTATACCACAGTATATCACAGTATACACCACAGTATACCATACCTTGCTTCCAGAGGTTGGCATTTCTTTTGAGTGTCCATCAGGAATGTTGAACAGCACACAGGGTGACTCTACCCCCGTGTGAGGGGAGGGGGGTCGGTACGGCTCATCACAGATAAAGAACCCTCTTCGCTGCAGTTGAATAATGTCTCCCTTCTTCAGCTGCCGGAGTGCAGGATCTCCCAGCATCTCACAGGTAGTCTGCAACAAAAATGGAACATTTTATCGCTCAAAAAGTGAGCATCAAACTCACGCACACAACCATGATTAGTATAGTTAAATTCCCAAAGAGAGACGACAACACTCCTTGATAAACGGACTTGAGACGCCACCGCCAAATTTAAATTCCGCCAATGATTTTTTTACAGTCACTTTGGGGCCAAACCACCAAATTTAAAGACCGCCCAGCTATATGGTATTACATGTTGCCATAGAGACCAGCTGCAGTATATTTTGCGATGCCAGCTGTAAAGATAACTACAGTACCAACCGTTAGTGAGATGCCAGCTGCAGTATTTGCTAGAGGACACACAATGCAGTATTTCCTACCTACCTTGGAGTTCCAGTTGACAAAATCCTTAAAGTCTTCGTCTGGTTTCAGCACTCCTTTGTTGATGAGATGTTCAAAGTGTACACAGACTGTGGGGGTCAGGGGAGCATGATCGGTGTCGGCCAGCCAGGTCAGTTTCTGTGTGTTTTTGTAGTCTGTGTTTTCCAGGTTCAGCCTCGCCTCCACCTTGTTGATACAGCCGCTGCCATCCCTGTGTAGAGAGTGTGTGTACATGTGTGTGCAATGAAAGAAACCCTCTTTTCTCCTAGCAACAGAAATTGTCTCCTAGCAACAATAGTATCCTAGCAACAATAGTGGTCTCCTAGCAACCCACTTATCAATGGTGGTGATGACCACATTGCCCCAGTTCATTAGGGTCACAGTTTCTCCGACGGAGAGTGTTTTTGCGTCAGCTCCTTCCATCAGCAGCCTGGAGGAATACCACACCTCCTTCTCCCCCACCTCAGCATTCTGTGTGTGTGTGGGGGGGGGGGGGGGGGGGGGGGGAGGGGGGGAGGAAAGGGGGGAAAGGATGTCTGGTCTAGGTAGCCACGATATACTACCAATAATGCCCATATTTCTTGACTGCTATAACAGTATCAGCCCCACCCCCTCCCTTCCCCCTCCTACCTCCCTCCACTCTCCCTCACCCTCCACACCAACCTTGGGGTGTTTAGCCACCATTTTCTTCTCCTCAGTCACTCCTCCAATATGGAGACCCACGGTCTCTGACTTGAGCAGGGCTGTGTAGCGTGGAGCAATGGGGTCGATTACCTGGAGGTCAGAGGGAGAGGGAAGGAGAAGGGGGAGGAGGTGAGGGAGGAGCAAAGATAGGGAAAAGGAGAGAGGAGAGTGAGGAAGGGAACAGGGGAAAGGGGGATGAAAAGTGAATAAGAAAACGAAAGGGGTATCAACAATTTAGGTGGGTGGGCACACCTTCCTGTTGCTGGCCCAGAGCTTGTCCCACTCCATCATGACGACGGCTCGTGAGGACCCTTGAGCCACAATAAACTGCTTGAGACCCTCGACTGTCATGCCATGTCGCAGAACGCCCCGTACCGTTGGGAAACGAGGATCCTCCCTGTGAAAGAAGGGAGGGAGGGTAGACAGCAGCAGGAGGAGAGAGGAGAGGAAAGGGAGGGTAGAAGAGAGAGGGGAAGGTAGGAAGTCA
>OX422192.1:9331507-9378733 GCA_949130485.1 Agelas oroides | reverse complement strand
GGTGGGAGGTAGACAGACAGTGGGATAAGGAGGAAAGAAGAGCAGAGAAAGGGGAGAGGATGAGGAGGGAAGGAGGAAAGAGAGGAGCAGGAGAAAACTTGCATCACCATCGGCAACTGTCACTATCCCTTACTGAAGTCTCTGTTCTTGGAAGGAATACGATTTTCCCGCTCTTTCTTCATATCATCTGGGGGCGTGTCATCGACAAATGCTTTTTCATCACGGATCAACTTCTCTGCGTACTCAATGTAACGGTCAAAATAGTTGGAGGTGTAGCTGAATATGTTCGGCTTGATGCCCAACATGGCCACGTCTTGTAGGATGACCTGGGGGGGAGGAGGAGGAGGGGGAGGGGGAGGAGGAGGGGGAGGGGGGAGGAGGAGGGGGAGGGGGGAGGAGGAGGGGGAGGGGGGAGGAGGAGGAGGGGGAGGAGGAGGGGGAGGAGGAGGAGGGGGAGGAGGGGGAGGAGGAGGAGGGGGAGGAGGAGGGGGAGGAGGAGAAGGAAGAGGAGGAGGAGAGTGGGAGGGAGAAGAGAAAAAAGGGGGAAGGAGGAAGGAAAGGGAGGAGTCAAGGATGGGAGATGAGGAGTAAAATCAGTTCACAAAAAAATCAGTTCACAACTGACTTCTCCCAACCCTCCTCTCCAGCATTCAAACCTCTTCAAAGTCAACCTTCTCTTTCTCAGGGTTAGTGTCGTCAAACCTCATGATGAGCTGACCACTAAACATCTTCTGATAGTGCTGGTTCAGCAGAGCTGCCTTTGCATGGCCAATGTGGAGGTAGCTAGGGTGGGGAGGAGAGAGGGGGAGAAAAAAGAAGTGGGAGAGAGGGAAGAGGGTGAGGGAGAGGAGGAGGAGGGAGAAGGTGGGAGAGAGTCAGTAAATTGAAAGGACACACTGTCTGTCTGCGATGTACCCGGAGGCCTCTGGTGGAAATCGCACCACCACCTTCCCCATCTCGGCACCCGGTAGCTCCACAAACTTTCCCATGTCAGCCTGCTTCATCTTTGGCTGTGTGTGAGAGTGTGTGGGGTGAGATGTGAGAGGGAGTGTGTGAACGTGTGCAGGGTGTGTGGGGTGGGATGTGAGAGTGTGTGAGTGTGTGGGATGGGATGTGAGAGTGAGTGTGTGAAGGTGTCAGGGTGTGCGGGGTGGGATGTGAGAGTGAGTGTGTAACAGTGTGTGGGATGGGGAGGATGTGAGGGTGTGTGGGAAGGGTATGTGGAGAGGAAATGTGTCATGGGGTGTGTGTGACGGGGGAAGAGCAGCCATGTTTTACAGTCTCACCTCTTCCAAGGGTGTCTTGCTAGAGACAGTGCCAATGGCCTCCTTGCTACTGCAGTAGTTGAACCAGCGGGAAATGTTGGTATAGGGCGAGAGGGAGAGGGAGCGGAGGGCTGGGAGAGGAAGGTGTACTACTGTAAAAATGTACATGTATGTCAATGAGTTATAACATAGCTGATAACTAACTTTCACTCCCGAACCCTATCACCTCAGCTCAGACCCCATGCATATATTTCTGATCTCTCTTACTTAAGACTTCCCCTCCTCCTCATCACTCCTCCTCCCTCCTCTCCCTCCTCACCTTCCTCCTCTCCCCTCCCTCTTCCTAGCTCCTCCTCCTCCCTCCTCCTAGCTCCTCCTCCTCCCTCCTCTTCCCTCCCTCCTCTCCCCTCCCTCCTCTCCCCTCCCTCCCTCCTCCCATACCTCTGAGGCTGCTGTACACAGCAATGTCAGCCAGAGTGAGATCGTAACCCACAAGGTATACCCGGGGGGCTAAGATGGCCTCCAGACGAGTCAGCGTCTCCTCCGAGGCATTCTGTTGAGTCAGCTGTGTTATACTGTACTCCAACCAATGGTCAATCTAGTAGTGAGGACGTGAGGGGGTGAGGGAGTGAGGGAGTGAGGGGGTGAGAGAGAGGAGGGGAATAAGGGGAGTGGAGGACTAGACAACTAACATGGTCCCAAAGAATTGGGAATTAAGGGGCAACTATGGATACCATATACGTGATAAGCTTATGAAAAGTATTTCTAAGGTTCTGGAATACATTTGCCACCATTTTTACTCTCTCTCCTCTCCCTCCCTTCCCTCCATTTCTCCTCCCTCCCTCCCATCATACAGACCCCTGTCTCACGAAGCCGACTATACTCCCAGACGAACCATCAACACAGACACCACTAAACAAAACAACACTAGACACCACGACCACCCTCCTCCTCCTTGGTGGCAGCTGCCTCCCATTACCTCAGCCTTCTCCAGGTTATTACCACCATAGAGCGTTGTCCCAGGGACCATTCGACAGAGATGGCGCGCCACCGCATGTGCTCCCGACACAGTAGTGCCACTGTGGTGTGTGTGTAGCGTGTGTGTGTGTGTGTGTGTGTGTGTGTGTGGTATTCTCACTGAACTGCAAAACCTTCACATACATATACATGTCATATGCACACAGTGAAAATCTCCACAGCTGTACGTACCTCACTGTGATGGAGGTGGCCGGTCCGTACGACACATCAAGTGCCACATTCTCCTTCAGTACCTCAGCAACCACATGCGGCACTGCAGTAGACATATAACAGATGACCTTAACAACTGAACCCGAAATTGTTAGTGAGGAGGTGCCTTCAAACACGTCAGAAGAAGATTTTGTCCCATAAGATTGGCACCATAAACTGGCTTCTGTCAATCATCAAAAAAGTAGCTAAAGAATGTTCCAAGCTGGTGGCGGGGTTTCGGCAATGATCGATGGGAAATTTCAACACCAGGTCTAGCAAAACAGGACTGCCAGCATTCTAAAAACAAAATTGAGGACCTACTACTGTCCCTATAGCATGAAAGTAATAGAGTTTGTGTGGCCTAAACTTAGTCCGTTACCGGCTTCAAGAACTATGCTAATTTTAATGTTATTAAAACGATGTTTGATTTCAATGTACAACGTTGGTTTCAGAACTTACATGGCCGCCTCAATTAATTGCCAGTTAGTGCAGGAACTCCCTCTAGATCACATTTTGATAAATTATCAATACCTCGCCTCAGTGTTGCGTAGCAAGACTCTCGCCAGCTACACGAGACTAATCTCGTCTATGTATCAAACTAGCACAACCAAAATTGTAAATTTAGTTTACGATCGGGGTCATTTCTCATCTACAAGATCCTTCCTCACCAAAGCTCGCGGTAGACGAGAGTTGAATGCTGACTTGCACCGCCATCGTGTGCCCAGAATTCAGGCTCCAGATACTGTAGCACTAGTGTCGCCAATGAATGCTATGAGGGCCACAAACATGGAAACAATGCACATGAATGTCGCCCTTTGTAAACCCACGCCGCGCCACGTGGAGGAATGATCCCGGGACGGGAATTGTAATCTAGTCTCGTTCCCAGACTAAATCAAATGTTGCGCACGCCCCGTCAACAAGCCGCGGCGCAAATCATGTGACCCTTCATTCTTCATCCATATCCATGATGATCCATGCGCTCCCACCTTTTGCAAGTTGTGTGCATCTCTCTAGACTTGCTACAGAATTATTATCAGTAGATCAGCGCGCTCAGTGGAGAGCAACCAGATGGAAGGAGAGCAGTTGGAGTCTTACGGGACGCCGTCCTACTGTCACGAGGACATCTACAAGGCGTACAAGCTGTTGATCACGAACGTAGCGGGCGATCTTCATGCAGACGATGTGACCACTATCATGTTCGTGGAAGATCTGCCACAAGACCGGTCCTGGAAGGCACTGCAGGTGTTACACTTTCTGGAGATGCGTGGGCGGTTTTCTTGCTACGACATCGAGCCGCTTGAGACGCTGTTGAGGGAGTCCAACCGCTGTGATCTGATCACCAAACACGTAACGGAGTATAAACGACAGTATAGCACAGCAGCTATGCAGGGTAAATGAGGGGGAAGGGAGGGGGCGGTGTCGTTGATTGACAAATAATTGGCTAGGAGCTGGTATAATTTATCACCCTAGTGTAAACGAGGGGGGAGAGAGCAAAGCTTTCAGTATCTCACACCCAAAGCTTTCATACTGCAAGTTACAGCGTTTTTCTCTGCTAGGAAGCACAAAGCATAGTGTGTTGTGCCCTAATGCAATTTGTTGGCCAGCTAATACACAGCATGCTGCATGGTTTCATTTAGTTATTGCTTTGAAGTTATGAAGCCACTCAAGGTTGACGCTTTGCATGTTTGCTGAAAATCGCTGTACAGACATACCCAATTAGTGGTTTGTCATTAGTGAGTAGTCACTGTCGAGGTAGCTGGGCGAGGGCCTGGGAACGAGGCTACTGTCAAGGCACTTTGTGGAGATTTTGGTGCACTACAAGATTTTGGATGTACCCCTCAAGTTGATGGCAGGGTAGACCTTATCCATGCACGTTCATTTCAAGATTAACTTGCAAATTGCAAAAAGAAGGTCTGTTTTGTCAGCCGGATTGCTGTGTACTATGGCAAAGGGCGAACAGTACAGTGAATATACCCATGATGCAGAAGGGATCCTAGCTCACTATTGAGTAGATAAACCATTCAAACGCTTTTACCAGCTGTAGCTACCTTAGGTAGTACCAGCAACGAACTGACTTCCAGAATTCCTACTACGAACTTTTGCCTACCATTTCTGTCGTTTGATAGCTTTTCCCAACAATCTCCGCAAGTTTGGGGCCGAACGCTACTTCTCTTCACTCCTTTTCGCGTACACCCGTACACACAGCAGCTAATGGCATTTGTGCGCTTTTGCCATCCGGAAGTGAATGACATAATCACAAAATGATCGCATGGATAAGGTCTATAGCAGTAGGTAGTTTGAGGCAGGAGAAAGTTGCTAATTGTAGTATTGGACCCCTTCAGGCTTCAGGATCAAGTGATAATTACCAAATTACTGATAATTTACTGCTAATTTCCAAATTACTGATCATTTACTGCTAATTTCCAAATCACCTGATGTTAATTTGCTGCTAATGAGCCCTCATGCTACTAATGATAAACAAATACACACTATGTAATATATTGCCTAGGTAACAGGTTATATAATAGTTATATCCCTCCCTGGGGGGTGGTCGTTTTACACATTGCAACACCAATGTACAAGACCACACCCCAGGGAGGGATATAACTATTATATAACCTGTTACCTAGGCAACATCACTGTAGAAGAGAGATATGAGCAACATTCTTATATGTTGCCTAGGTAATACACACTATCTCTCCCCTCAGCTAACCTACAACTTCAGCGTACTGCGTCGGCCCCACCTCACCAGAACCCTATGATAAGCACTAAGCGACGGAGTCTGCCAGTGGTAGGCAGGGAGAAAGTGCCAACCCATCCTCCGGCCACCTTCGATTCAGTTCCTGAAGAAGCCACTGAAATACAACCTCACCCTCAGCTACAAACAGGTGCCATCTCCCTTTCAAATGCAGTTTTAGCTACACCACTGCGATCTACATCGAGACACAAGACTGCAGATTTTCCGAGACCAAGCCAGGAACCCGCTGACCACGATCCTGAAGAAATTGTCACTTTTTTCGTCCCCCATAGTATGGAGAATCACACTCAACATTCACTGATGTCCACACACACACCTACAGTTCTGTGCAGTACTAGGGAAGGTCAAAGGTCGCCCAGGACTAGCACACCCGCTTCCTCTCTTCCAACACAGTTTAGTCAGCAACTGCCTCACTCAAGACAGCTGGTTCACCCAACTCCTTATAGTTCCTGTGCATCCGGTCACAGTATTACACACCCCTCTTCTCTGTCAGGTAGCGTCCACGAAATATCCGGGCAGTCAAGTCTTGGACAAGATGCATCAAGTTCACACGAACTCTTTACCAGCCAGGTCCCACACGCGGGAGCCAATACTGCAGTGCACAATGCTCCTCATGTTGCTGGTGTCCACTGCTCGTCACTAAACCCACGTCACACTGTGGAACTCTCACAAGCTGGGCACGCATTTCATCAACCAAGCACTCCACTTCATCCACAAGCATATACCTCTCTCCCCTCCACATCAAACAAGAAGATACCATCAGCTGTTCCATTGAGCCTTGCTGCAACTAGATCTGATATCCAACCTCCTCACACTTCTGGAGAACTGACTGGTGAGCAACGACTATCCTCACAATCTGCCAGCCACTCTGGCATCCAACGACCATCTGCACTCCCCTTGGGTAGCTCCTCTGCACGCAGTATGCAGCCTCCTGCAGATCGATCCATTGGAGGGCATGCTCCAGCTAATCGCAAACCAGGTGTGTGGTAGGTCACAAGTTGCGGGTGTGTGTGTGTGGAATGGATGAGGTCATGAGATCATGAGATTAACTTGTTCTGGCAATGATTATTGACCAGCACACAAAATGTAAACGAGTACAGTTGTGGAGTACAGTTGTGGTTGCGTATATCTGATTATTGTTGGTCTGACAGTATACTTAGCCTCGTTCCCAGACCCCACTCCTCTTCTGGCCTTGGAATGAGGCTACCCCACAACCAGCCATTCCAACTCTTGTTCCCAACACTGATATTAACCCCTATATAACCAATGCAAACCAAAGAACGAAAACGTGGAAAGCCTGGGAACGAGGCTAAATATTAACCACACTGTAATCATTTACATTTCTGTAGACCAATCATCATTGCCCAAACAAGTTAATCACATGACCTTGTGTGTGCAATGCACAAGATCATGTGTGAAACTTGTGGATTAGCCTCGTCCCCAGGCCTTCGTCACTTCCAGGATTTGATTAGCCTTGTTCCCAGTCCTTTCCCACCTCCAGGATTTGATTAGCCTCGTTCCCAGTCCTTTCCCACCTCCAGGATTTGATTAACCTCGTTCCCAGTCCTTTCCGGCCCACCTCCAGGATTTGATTAGCCTCGTTCCCAGTCCTTTCCCACCTCCAGGATTTGATTAGCACGGCTAGGCTGACACAGTGACGGTCTGTGGGAAATCTCGTGTGTAGTGACAGTTGAGCTTTTCATCACTCTATGGCGGGGGATGAGTAAAAGATTTGAAGAAGTGTTTTCATTAGTTCCTTGTCTGTCCCATACAAATAGATATTAAGTTAAGTTGAGATTATTAACTTTGCTAGATTATTAATCCCTAGGTTGCTAGATTATTAACCCCTAGGTTGCTAGATTATTAACCCCTAGGTTGCTAGATTATTAAACCCCTAGGTTGCTAGATCTAGTTCTGTCTCGGCTTCATACTTGACTCTGTATTTCGGTTTCAGTGTGCCGCCTCTTTGGTAAGAAGAAGGGCACAATGGAACAAGAGTATCTAGTCAATCGCAAGAAGCTGTACAGCATCATCTGCGAACACAAGGACAGAGAGTACATGAGGTTGAATAACAGAATCGTCCTCAACGCTGGATGCAAGGCTAACCCCGAACTAGGGCTCAAGATTTACCCGTGTGGTCTTGAGGGCGATAGAGACAGGTTCGCTACCCTTGAAGCAGACATTTACATCTTTCGAAAATGTCCACGGTGGATGCTGGAGAGTTGCGTTGTGAGCCTCATGATCCACGTGATAGATTGTAAGACGGAACAAAACTTGAACGCTGATCGTGCCCTGACTGTGGAGTGCCCACTGAGGGGGAGAAGCTTCAGAATTTACCAGGTCATCGACCATCAGTCCATCTTGCAATCAACGAGTTTAATGCTGAAAGTACGAGCTATTGCAGCGTTGATATTTCCGCCAGCCCCTCAGGCTGAAGAGTACGAGCTGGTTCAAAGCCCAGATGAAGAATTCCTTGAAATCACACGGAAGGGAGGGGAAAGAAGCCCGTGAAAGAGCCGATAGCTGGTGTTGACAGCCACCTGTGTTTGATTGTGGCAGAAGCTAAAACCAACTGTACTGCAAAACAACTGAAGAAATAACTCAAACAGAAAACAGGCTAACGTTGTATGGTACAGGTTCCATCAAGAGCGCATAATAAGAAAGGAAGGAGGAAGAGAGTGTAACTTCAGTATTTCCAGGCAGAATCTCCCGCCTGTACTAAAAATAGAGTGTTGATAGTAGCTGAAGTTTGCTTTGCATGTCATAGAGCTTCCTACTGCGCTTTGCAGGTAGGTTGTCAGAAGGAAACAGACAGCCGTGTATGTGTATCTGTGGTTGATTAAAGTCCTTTGAAGAAACCATAAAACGTGACTGTCAGTCTTTGTAGCCTACGAAGCCATTGATTGACCTGGTAAACCACTAGTTTTTCTTTACTCTTGTACATGTAACTGCTGACAACCTACCTGCAACTGCTGACAACCTACCTGCAAAGCGCAGTATCAATATTTCACACTTACTTAGTGAAGCCATGTATAACAGGAAGCTCTATTTATAGTACAGGCGGGAGGTTCTGCTGTCACTATAGCAACTACTGGAGTTACACGCTTTTCCTCTCTCCTTTTTTTTTATTGTGCGCTCTTGGTTCCATACAACTATCGGCCACTCTCTCTATACCAAACGTTAATTTTTAGTTTTATGTTTTGTACAAAGTTTGGCTGTTGACTAAGGTATTGTATTTGTTCACGGCTTGTTTTAGGGCAAAGTACGATTCCCACTTGTACAATTATTTGGTTATCAATTTCTTCCATCTATGGTGTCTGGCTATTATGTGTTTGTTGTTTTTGTTTGTTGTTTTTGTTTGTTGTTTTTAGGGATAAATACGATTACTTGTTGCTTTTATTTTTCACCACCATCTAGCCTTGTTCTTGTGTACAAAGTTTGTCTATAGCTATTTAATTTCGTGTTTGTTATGTTAGGAGGAATACGAATATAGGAATACCTTGTTCTTGTGTACAGAGTTTGGTTTAATTGTTCTTTTGTTCAAAGTGTTTGTTAGGAGGAATACGAATGTCTTTTGTACAATCTGCTCAAGTTGAAAAAAATTCTAGTGCTGTCCAGTATATACCCTCCCTCGTCACACCCGTATGTTAGTCACTGTAAAGTCTAGCTGGCCATGTTGTCCATGGAACTTTGTTCCTAGTCTTTCGTAGTCTGGCCATCCCAGACTCTTCAGCCATCCCAGACTCTTCTCTGTGGTCCAGACTAACTCTCACACTGGGAGTCTGGCCCGCAAGACTATATAAGCTGGTCTTCAGTAACGTTCTGCGTGCATACAAAACAACAAAGTTACAATAAACAACAAAGACCAAAAAGAACAACAGTTAAGAACAGGTAACAGAAGAAGAGGTAGTTCAAAGTTCAACAAGCAAGGTTCAATATATTTTTTAATCTGAATCTGAACTTTGAACCCACATCCTTCCACATGAAAGCGGCTTGCATGGTTAAATTTGTGCATGTGTTGTGCGGTCTGCATGTATGAGCCATGTCGATGAATCATCCGGAGCTTCCCTCGGACCCTACAGCCGCCCTGCGGACAGTACTCAAGTGGATCGCCGACTCCCTCTCTTCTGAGGACGCGGAGGCCATTGCCTATATCAACAGTCTGCCCGGTACTGCGGACCAGCGCACTGCTCTGGGGGTGCTGCGAGAGCTGGAGAAGAAGGGAGTGTTCTCCCACGATAACATCGACCCGCTCGTTCGCCAGCTGGCTAACATAAACCGCTGTGATATCATCAACCGTTCCTGGTTCGAAGACTTCAGGAGAACGTGCACCGGTACGTACTAGAAGCATAGAACAGGTTTAGCGTACAACCATCCACATCTCTCCCTCTACCAACACTAAGTTAAAACCTGTTTATATTCCTCTACCGTTCAGATGCAATCAAAATCCTGATTACACAAGAGGTAGTGTCCCGGCTAGAAGCAACCGGGATCAGAATTGAATCAAGTGATCAAAGCCCTTTCAAGGGGGCCGATCAAGGTGGCCTCCAAGCTGCTAAAATCAATAGATCAAGAACGCACGGCTGCAATTTGACCAAGTGATCAAGAGCCTCAGAAGGGAACGATCAAGCGATCAAGCACACTTTTTGCTAATCAAACATTTTGATTGTGGTCGCAAAAGCTTCAACAGGTGACATATAAGTGACTGCCACTCCCCCAAGTGGGTGGGTGGGGCCTAATATTTAGTTGATTAAATTGTAGTCCCACACGAGTTGCTTGTCCAAGTGTTTGTGACCAGGATCAAAATTTTGGATCAGTGAAATTGCCCTTGATAATCGGATTTACCGTAGCTCAATAAAGGTAGCCGCACCTGAATCTCAGCCCTAAATAGAAGTCAAATCTAGAATTCCATCTCGTAAAATTCACAAAAACCTCATACGCCAAGCTGTGCCTTCAAGCAAACTTGATCAGCAGGACAATGAATGTGTTGTTGGTCATTATCCAAATGAACGTTTGTTGTCATTCAGATTCATCATGATCCGATGACTAGTTCTTAAAAAGTACATTGATTGCTTGATTTTACCAATTATTAGATGTAAGTGAGGTGCCATGTACCATAAAAACATTTTCTTTTTCTGTGGGGCGAAGCTGAGGTTCAGTGGACTACAGCCCCCCTGTCTCGTGTTGAGTGCACGCTACTGTGGGAAAGCTGCAGGTTCAGTGGACTACAGCCCCCCTGTCTCGTGTTGAGTGCACGCTACTGTGGGGAAGCTGCAGGTTCAGTGGACTACAGCCCCCCTGTCTCGTGTTGAGTGCACGCTACTGTGGGGAAGCTGCAGGTTCAGTGGACTACAGCCCCCCTGTCTCGTGTTGAGTGCACGCTACTGTGGGGAAGCTGCAGGTTCAGTGGACTACAGCCCCCCTGTCTCGTGTTGAGTGCACGCTACTGTGGGGAAGCTGCAGGTTCAGTGGACTACAGCCCCCCTGTCTCGTGTTGAGTGCACGCTACTGTGGGGAAGCTGCAGGTTCAGTGGACTACAGCCCCCCTGTCTCGTGTTGAGTGCACGCTACTGTGGGGAAGCTGCAGGTTCAGTGGACTACAGCCCCCCTGTCTCGTGTTGAGTGCACGCTACTGTGGGGAAGCTGCAGGTTCAGTGGACTACAGCCCCCCTGTCTCGTGTTGAGTGCACGCTACTGTGGGGAAGCTGAGGTTCAGTGGACTACAGCCCCCCTGTCTCGTGTTGAGTGCACGCTACTGTGGGGAAGCTGCAGGTTCAGTGGACTACAGCCCCCCTGTCTCGTGTTGAGTGCACGCTACTGTGGGGAAGCTGCAGGTTCAGTGGACTACAGCCCCCCTGTCTCGTGTTGAGTGCACGCTACTGTGGGGAAGCTGAGGTTCAGTGGACTACAGCCCCCCTGTCTCGTGTTGAGTGTACGCTACTGTGGGGAAGCTGAGGTTCAGTGGACTACAGCCCCCCTGTCTCGTGTTGAGTGCACGCTACTGTGGGGAAGCTGCAGGTTCAGTGGACTACAGCCCCCCTGTCTCGTGTTGAGTGCACGCTACTGTGGGGAAGCTGAGGTTCAGTGGACTACAGCCCCCCTGTCTCGTGTTGAGTGCACGCTACTGTGGGGAAGCTGAGGTTCAGTGGACTACAGCCCCCCTGTCTCGTGTTGAGTGCACGCTACTGTGGGGAAGCTGCAGGTTCAGTGGACTACAGCCCCCCTGTCTCGTGTTGAGTGCACGATACTGTGGGGAAGCTGAGGTTCAGTGGACTACAGCCCCCCTGTCTCGTGTTGAGTGCACGCTACTGTGGGGAAGCTGCAGGTTCAGTGGACTACAGCCCCCCTGTCTCGTGTTGAGTGCACGCTACTGTGGGGAAGCTGCAGGTTCAGTGGACTACAGCCCCCCTGTCTCGTGTTGAGTGCACGCTACTGTGGGGAAGCTGAGGTTCAGTGGACTACAGCCCCCCTGTCTCGTGTTGAGTGCACGCTACTGTGGGGAAGCTGCAGGTTCAGTGGACTACAGCCCCCCTGTCTCGTGTTGAGTGCACGCTACTGTGGGGAAGCTGCAGGTTCAGTGGACTACAGCCCCCCTGTCTCGTGTTGAGTGCACGCTACTGTGGGGAAGCTGAGGTTCAGTGGACTACAGCCCCCCTGTCTCGTGTTGAGTGCACGCTACTGTGGGGAAGCTGAGGTTCAGTGGACTACAGCCCCCCTGTCTGTGTTTAGTGCACACACTCAATTACACAGCTGCACGCTACTCACACGATTAGTGTAAATATTGATGCATCAAACAGAAAATTTATTTGATCTGGCTTATGTGTGTAGGAGTACTACACGTTCTTAGGATAGGAGACAATACAGATTCCCATCAATTGCAGTACAACACGAAACTAAACTAAACAAGGGAAGTCCTGGGAACGGGACCATGAAACTAAACAAGGGAAGTCCTGGGAACGGGACCATGAAACTAAACAAGGGAAGTCCTGGGAATGGGACCATTGAAGTGAACTTGTCAAGCCAGGTAGTTGGGTGTGTGGGTGGAGCATTCATATCATTCGTCTGTCACAGACAGTCATTCTTCCTTCCATCACACACAGAGAGACGAGACTCGCGTGCCAGGCAAGACTCCTTGACTCCAACAACCAAAAGTTCCAATGACCTTGAACACGAAGCCTCTTCTGTCCCTCAGAGCCAGGATCCGACTACCTCTGAACACGAGGCATCTTTCTCTCTGTCTTTTGTGAATCAATCCCTCTCCAGCGACTCCGCTACCAATGACATACTATTGCAGAGCTTAGTGGCCGATCCACATACTAGAGCCAGAATTGTTGCCATGCTGCGGGAAGATCCGACTGTCGTCCGCTCCTCTTCCTATAGTACGTTACGCACCAATTCTTCACGGTCTCGGACCAACACTGAACCAGAAATACCTCTTAAATCGTTACCCCTGGAGGGGAGGTCAGTCAGTCTTGGCAGCATAGGAATGGGTAACGTTCACCCTCAACCATGCACCACCACCCTGCAAACATCAGACGACCCCTGTCAATCATACACCACTTTTTCGCAGACATCAGATGATGCTCCCTCACAAACATCAGACAACCCCTGTCTATCATTCACCGCCACTTCGCAGACATCAGACGACGCTCCTTCACAGACATCACCCGACCCCTCTCAATCACGTGCTGCCATTCACCAGACACCACTAGACCCCCTTCAGTCACATAACACCATTCTGCAGACACCTGACGATACCGCCTTCTCTCTACCTTCTGCTGAGGGCCAACAGCACAGAGAAAGCAGAGAAAGTACATCTTCTCAAGCCTCCAGTAGCTTGGGGGTTGGAAGCCCCGCCTCTCTACAAAGCAACTCTGCGCCCCAGCAACAGCCCTGCTCCTCTCCAATGACATCACAGCAGCAGTGTGAAGGTAAACTTGTCTGACTAGTCTCATGTCCAGGACCTACCCTTTTATGAGTAAAAATAGCACAAGTCAAATTACTTGGGCTGGTGTGCATGGGCTTAAGGGTTAGGGTTTGAGACTTGTGTAACCTAGCAACATTCAAAAACAATTTGTGACACACCCACTCAAAAACCATTGGGATACCCAAGTTGAGAGGCAAAATTTCACTGCTGTAAGGGAAGTGCTACATTCTCATTGGTCCCTACAACATTCTGGTAGTGGCGTAGATCAAGTTCTAGAGGTTAAAGGTCAGTGTGTGGTAGGACACATGTAACCACATCCTTGAGGGACTTTGTATCAGTTGTAAAGGTCAGAGGTCACTGGGTAAATATAGTAATAGCAGTGCCCCGCCCACATACTTGAGGGGCTTAGCAAAACAGTATCAGCTGATTGTGGTATTGAGTGCAGTCTGTGTCGTACCTGGTCGTTCTTAAATGCTTCTCCTACAATCAAGTGTCTCACTCATACCTAAATGTTTCTCCTACAAACAGTGACCAGGTGTCTCACTCATACCTAAATGTTTCTCCTACAATCAAGTGTCTCACTCATACCTAAATGTTTCTCCTACAATCAAGTGTCTCACTCATACCTAAATGTTTCTCCTACAATCAAGTGTCTCACTCATACCTAAATGCTTCTCCTACAAACGGTGACCAGGTGTCTCACTCATACCTAAATGCTTCTCCTACAAACGGTGACCAGGTGTCTCACTCACATTCTCACTCACATTCCCCCACTGTCTACCTATATAAGTATATATATATGTGGCAGTCCTGTGTAGAAATCGAAGATTATTCCGTCACATATTTCAATTGCCTTGCTGAGTTCGAAGCACCGTATCGCTGAACTCCCATAAGAGTGGGGCTGATATGCACTTTGTGGACTTATTAGATATTCATGCATCTATGAAGCATGTATGTTCCCTGCCCTTATCGGAAGTTCAGCGGTGCAGCAATGCGATTGAAATACATGACGAAACAATCTTCAATTTCTACATGGGACTGCCACATATAGAGAAAGGAGGATGTCATTCATGTGACAAGACTCTGAGCTCTTTCCTCAAAACTGGAGTCGGGGAAGGCCTGGCAATGAGGCTATGTCCAGACCCTATCTTTTAACATGCACGAAAAATTTGGTCTGGGAATGAGTCACAAAAATTTGGTCTGGGAATGAGTCACAAAAATTTGGTCTGGGAATGAGTCACAAAAATTTGGTCTGGGAATGAGTCACAAAAATTTGGTCTGGGAATGAGTCACAGATATTTGGTCTGGGAATGAGTCACAAAAATTTGGTCTGGGAATGAGTCACAGAATAGTTCTTCCTTATCTGTGAAGCATTTGAGTAGCTTCTGGGAAACCAATGCCCTACAACTCATCCTTATTTGATATCCTTATTCGGGAAGCATTAATTTGAATAGCTATGTAGCTCTTTGTGTAGTTATGTAGCTACCTCTTAAGAGGAACATTCTCACCATACAGAGCTATCACAACCCTCCTGCATATGACTTTTGGCTTGTGGTTATATTTTTTCCAAGTCTGTTTCCTACAATAACGTTTCACTTTGGGGATCCCCTTCCCCTTTGATTTTGATATTCTTGCCTTTTGTTTTTGTTATGATGCTTATATTTCCACAACCCAGCATGTGGTCTAGGAATACAGTACCATAGCTACCTGCTTCAAGAGGTAATCGGAACTTCACAGGGAACCTTTCAATCATTTTCAATGTTGGCTTCCTCAGTTCTTCTTACTCCAATCACTTGAAATTTATTCTTCAAACAATCAATACAGAATATATATAACTAGACAATTTTTTCTAGGGATGTGGCAGCAGTGCATAAATAACCCTACCCTTCTCAATAATTGTGGTAGATTGAGTCTAGCTGTATAAATTGTGCGAGAAGATTGTGCTGGGCATGTAAATCCACTAAGACAAAATGAGCATCTTGAGTATCGGAAATGAAGACTGAGTATAAAGCTTTTGTGCTGATCTTGTTGATTGTGAAACCCTATTCCAGAATCCACGGCATGTGAAAGTCACATTTCATATATAACCATGTTACATCCTTCAGTGGTAGAGGGGGGTCAGATTACAAGCACTCAAATTCCATATTTGAGGGGAATTCCAAGGTGTTTTCCACCTCCATATACTACATAGTTTCCCTGCAAAGTTATTCTGTGACAACAAATGGTGCTCAATGGATGGACAATCATTGAACATATCTCTCTAAAAAAAATAGGCCTAGATGTTGTGCAAAGTTACCCACGGCACAGGACGCATGTATCCTGTTACCTAGGAACACAAAATGCTGTACAGTGGTGCTGCCTAGGAAACACAAAATGCTGTACAGTGGTGCTGCCTAGGAAACACAAAATGCTGTACAGTGGTGCTGCCTAGGAAACACAAAATGCTGTACAGTGGTGCTGCCTAGGAAACACAAAATGCTGTACAGTGGTGCTGCCTAGGAACACAAAATGCTGTACAGTGGTGCTGCCTAGGAAACACAAAATGCTGTACAGTGGTGCTGCCTAGGAAACACAAAATGCTGTACAGTGGTGCTGCCTAGGAAACACAAAATGCTGTACAGTGGTGCTGCCTAGGTACTACCTTTCTTATTCACACTGCAGGAACACTGCCCCAGGAATCTCAGCTACGAGGAACTGAAGAAGCAGTTCAGGAAGATCTGCAATGTGGAATCTCTAAAACCACTCTCTCTTGGAAGATAAAGAGAGAAGAGATTGGGACCCGTATTCTCAAACACACGAACAAGAGTTTCATAAAGGAACTCAAGATGAAGGTCGATGGGTACAAATGCAAACCAGTCAAACTCGTTTTCAAACTCCACCCAAATGGAATCGGTCATGATACTGGCAATGCAATGACCCTGGAGGTCACAGTAACCGTGAAACAAGGATGTTCAGAACTGAAGGAGATGGCCCAATTGAAAATGAATATTAAGATTCAGATTGGTGATGAGTTTATATCGGTGAAAGAACTGACACAGCGGCTAGAGAACTTTTTAGTTCATGATTTTCTTCCACACGAAGTTGTCCAACAGACCCACGGAAAGTACACTGGAATAGAGTTTGAGGGAAGCATCAGCTTCGATATTGTCGATACCCCTCCCACTGGTGGTATTGAACCATGGCCTTCTGATAGCTGTGTGTAACTTATGTACCCGATATCTCTCTTCTTTGTGTTCCCTTTCCATTGAAGTTTTATCACAGGATATGATGCCTGTCGGTACTGAAACTTAGTACACTTTCAACTTGTTACGTCCCATGTATGGAAGTTATTGATTCCTCGCTCCGCGTATACATAAAAGCGCATCCTCTTTTTACGCGACGATTGTGCGCATTAATTTACTGACGGCGAGAATCGTGAAACTTTAGTTCCAGCCGCTGAGTATGGCTGCAAACCTGCAGAGCGCGCGCTATCAACAGTTCAAACAACTTCTACAGAAGGTAGCGACGCGACTGGGTGAAGCAGATGTACGGTCATTGGTATTCAACCAAGATTTACCCGGGGAACTGAAGGACGCGCTTGGAGTATTGCAAAAGTTGGAAAGAGAAGGTTTATTTAGTGACAGAAATATCAATCCGCTGGCTGAGCTACTGCGAGCAATTGAACGCCATGACCTCGTCAACAATTACGTTCAGGAGTACATTCAGAAGTTTGGCAGTGAGTTGGAGGAGGAGGAGGAGGAGGAGGAGGAGGAGGAGGATGGTAATTACATGTATATTTTAATAGCGGGAATAAGCAAAGACGATGGCTGCATGATCTTTCAATGAACTAGTCCTGGTAACGACAGCCCAAATGTAGTCTCGCGTAGCCAGACTCTCTCAGGGAGGGAGAGTCTGGCTACGCGCGACTACCCCAAAATGCGGGTCGCTTTCCATGAGTATCACACGCACACTCGAGCTCTGTGCTGGGGGTTTGCTTGCGGGACCTCGTACTCAGCATTTGCGTACAAAATACAACAGCTCATAACCAAACTGTTTTTGAATGCTGATAGCGCTACTAGTATCTAGTGTAAACTGCCTCAGGCTGCTGTCTTGTATACTGGAGGGTGTGTAGCTACATGAAGTTTGTTTCATGGTAGCTGTAGTCATGCGTTTACATGAAGTTTGTTTCATGGTAGCTATAGTCATGCGTTGAGTGTAAGGATCAACCTTAGCCAACCATCTAGAAAGACAAACAAATAAAAATTCCAATATTATGAGCTCACACTTTGTACATTTGTTTTATTGTCAGTTATCGTATAGTTTTGAAATAAGTATTAGCTACTGTAGCATTATTTTTGTTGTTGTTATATTTCCCTTCTGATAAACAATGAGGTAATCGATAGGGGAAGTCCACGATTGAAATATGATAGCATATGGACTTTGTACCTCAAGAGCTCAAGATAGCTATACTGGAGGGCAGGTCGTGTGCAGTGGCAGCTGTGTGCAAAACGAATAGTGCTATATCAACCCCTACTAGCTACAATTTGTGACAAGCGCTGGAGAGATATTATACCCCCAGGCTCTCCCCTGTACCCTGAGAGCCAGCAGGGAGCAAGGCCAAAAGATACAAGAAGCTACTATAGACAAAATTTGACTAGCTATTGCTGCCTCTCAATCACACGGTTGCCCTCCGAAGTGGTTGACCCTGCCCACTTGAAATCATCTATATTTTGTATCCAGGTGTGTCGCTAACAAAGCAAGAGGACAGATTTACTGTAACAAAAACTGAATATCCAGACATCAGTTCCCCTGAAGTTGACTATCCACCAAGACTTCAAAAGCATGAGATCCACAGGAAGGACCAAGCAGGAGCAACACCGACAAAACTCAATCCTGAAAACTCCCAGACTGTTAGCAGACACATGCCAACTGTTAACCCAGCCACCCAAGCCCATCACCCCAGCCGGAGATCTAGAAACGCTCATGTTGTAGGCAAAAAGCAGTCTATAAAACGCTCCAAGTCTGTTTCAGAGACAATGTCAAGGGGTGACTGTCACCAGATGTTTCAATGCCAACATTGTCTGAAGGACTTGAGTAGCAGCAGTGACAGTGGGATTGAGCTGCAGCCAGGGGCATCGTCTATTGGCCCAAGGAGAAATACTGATCCACTGATGTCACAGCATTCAGAAACCAGTACCAATGCCATAGGTAAGAAGACTCGTAGACAGCTAAGTAAGGTCACAAAGCGCTCTTCTGAGGGGATCCATAATATTTTTGGTAGCTCTGCTGCCCTTTGCTCCCTCACAAATCTGAAATTGGCTGCAACAGTTTCACCCTTGCAGCTTCTTTGAGCTTGTATTGTTTGTTTGAAGAAGCCCAAAGGGCAAAACATTGCAACCAATTTTAAATTTGTGAGGGAGAGAAGGGTATAGCGTTACACTATAAAAAATTATTAGCTTGTTTGAGTGCTTATCATTGTCCTCTGACGTTGTGTCTAGGATTGTAGTTGTAGAGAAGCTGTCTTTGTTAATGTTTGTTATAATCATTCTTCCAAAATTCCAGGCCAACACGAGACCAAGCCACCAAAACAGCAGCAGGGTGCCACAAAACAAGGCAGAAAGTCTTTAAGCTGGCTCAGTTCATTCAGAAAGAAAGGAGACACTGGATTAAATGAGTCAGTGACAGTCTCCTGGAAAGTGAAAAGAAGTGAATTTGTTGGACCCCTCTTCTTCCACAAGAACAACTGCTTTGAGAAAAAGGTGAAGGTTTCTGCGGGCTCCGGACCAACAAGATTGAACCTCGACGTCAACTTTAAGTTGTACCCAAATGGGATCAACTGGGACCAGGATTCCTACTCGACTCTAAAGATTGAAGTCACGAGTCCTTCTTCCCAAACGCTCTCCTCCGATGTCCACTTGCAACTTGTGGTGACGGGAGCCGACTGTGAGACGGGTGATGTCATCACATCAAGGCAGGCCGAGTGGCCCTTGCACGAGAAAGCGTGCATCATCAAAGAGTTTATAGCACATGAAGTTATCAAGGTCTCAAATACAAAGTACTTTGAGTTCAAGTCTACACTGAGAGTGAAATACTCGCTTTCAAAAGACTGGGTGGTGGTGGACAGATCAATTCCATACCTTAATTGACTGTATTCAGTTAACTAGTGTGCATATAGATTATCAGTGAGTATGGTGGTGAGTATAAAGTATACTAGCAACTGTAACATGCTACCTGACATGGTGATGATGCTATTAGACATGCAAAGTCAATTTTTATTTATTTTTTTTTATTTTTTTTTATATAAAACTTTTGCATTAATAATGCAAGGATACACAAATAGCTGGTAAGCTAATACGGGTGTGTACCCAGTTACAATTTACAAAAACAGGGGTGCAACAAGTGATTTAAAGGAATTGATGGAGTGTGCTGTAAGTGCTTCGTGAGGTAAGTGATTCCAAACAGAGACAGTGCTAGGTACAAAGGATGACTGAAAAGCATTAGTATGTGCACGAGGTTCATGTATTAAAGGACAATGTCTACTTACTTGGGGTACAAATACATTGGTGGGAAAGTAGAAGTAACCGTGTATAATTTTATAAAGTAAACTTATTATCTGGGGTACATTCAAAGGCTGTGATGATTACAATGTCAAATAATCTGTCATCTGGGGCACTCAGAACCATAATTTCTGATCTCCGGCTCATGCCAGAACCAGACCGCTTCACTCGAAGCTGGATTTGTATAGCCTCGTTCCCAGGCCTACCCCGTTTTTTGTTCTTCGTTCAGTATAATCATAGATATATGACACGGAACATATATCTATGGTATAATACACGGAGGCGGAAGAGCGCGAAAAACGGGGTTAGAGCTTTTCTGCCTCCGTGTACTATACTGAACGCAAACCGAAGAACGGGTAGGCCTGGGAACGAGGCTAGGATTTGCACACGTGGGTACTTGGCCGCTATGAACTTTGAACTTTGGACTTTTGGTGGGTGGGGCTCTGCACGTGCTAACAAAAAAAAAAGCCCCTTCACTTCACTGTTTTGCACATCTATGCTTTTTTGCTAGCAGATATAAACACACACAAGAGGTCAAAGTCAGGAGTACCGCAAAAATGAGTAGTGTTGGTAGTAACTACAATCTGGACTTCAGAAAGCTGGTCGGGAGATTAGCGCAGAATCTGAGCAGCAATCACACCCGTATATTGGCCTATGTGTACCGCGAAGAAGCACCGGGGCTGCCCGCTGATGGCGAACCTGTGGATGTATTGGAGCGGATGCAGCAAGCAAACTGCTTCTCCCACGAGCATCCTGAGAAGCTTCGGGAAATAATGAAGGAAGTCGGTCGGAATGACCTGGGCGATGAAGTGGAGAGATTTATCGGTAAGTAAGTGAGTGTCTGCTGTCGTTAATAATGCTGCGCTGCTGCGCCGATAGCGCGCGCATATAACGATGTACGTAGGTGAAAAACGTTGGGCGCCTGCGCCGCCGAGTACTTTGTGACCAGGTGCTGTGTACGACAGCGCGAGATGGTCTCTCATGAGTAGTCAAGCATTATTATTGTTTCCTGTTTTCATAATCGGCTCAAAAAATATTGGCGAAAAGATCCTTCCACTTGAAAAATAGAAATTTATCAATATAGAGTCTGACACTATAGTATTTGCTTTGCTAAGGCAACCCCGTGATTGTAGAGTCCAGGGTGGTGGTCATCTTTCAGTGTGAGGTCAGGTTCAGCCTGTTTGGTCATCTTTCAGTGTGAGTAGTGGTCACAGTGAAGGGTTCGTTGTTCCTCATTTAATTCGCACATCTTAACAGTCACTTGCATGCCCATGCAGGCCTTCTCGCCTGAGCATTTGCAGACCAAAGTGTAGTGGGTGAGAAGGCCTAGCCTCGTTCCCAGGCCCTCGCCCAGCTTCCCGTCGCTTGCAGTATAAGTGTGAGACAAGTGAGTAAGTGCATGGTTTCCTGTTATGCAACTTGAACCTAATACTGCATAAGTGCTTGCATCCACCAATATTGCATGGAAGATATCCAATAAACCTGATGTGTATGTGTACGTGTAACATAAGTAGCTTCATCCACACATAATTTAAACCGTTAACTAATTAGTAAGTGGTAGTAAACATTATTATGCCAGCGTAACATTTAGTAACTAGGGTTGCCCCCTAATTCAATTTACTGGTGAAGAAGGCATAGCTTGTTAAATTGAGGGTAAGACTTAATTATTGTAGCATTTGTAGTAACCGATTACCGGGGTATAACACAATGTTGAAAATTGTCTTTTGCTTCCACTTAGGTGAACACAGACGACCCCACATCATAGATGAATCTGATGGCCCATATAGACCACAGACACTCGTCTCCACTGGCAACGATAACCTCACATCCGAAGATGATGTTGGATACTGCCAATTCATTCCTCCTTCAGCAGTTGACACAGCCCCTGTCCCCAGCTCTCCTACCTCCTCAGACAGTTCGTCTAGTAGCAGCAGTCGGGATCAGGAGGACGAAGAAGACCCAGTGTACGACCACCCTAAAGATGGCTCATCAAGCGGCAGCAGTCGTGAGCAGGAGGACGATGATCCACTGTACGACTACCCCAGGGATTGGACTCTGCCAGAAGTGCTGGTGACTTTGCCATCAGGTAAGTTTATCGATTAACTGCATGAATTTGTACGTTATCTCCCTCACAACATTTCACCCTTTGGGCTTCTTTAGGCAGACAACTATACAACACGGAAAATATAGCATACAACATGTGTACTACCAATTCTCTGTTCTTGTTAGCTGCTTGCCTGAAGAAGCCCAGAGGGCAAAATGTGCAAGAAAGGGGCAGCCAGTTACAGTTTAAAGGGACAACGTATTGCTACCAAGCATACCAATTGTTTAGTCTCGCATATCTGACTGTCATTTGCATACACGTTCCAAGTAAGAGATGGTAATGACATTGTTCCTTGTGTAAATTGAAGCCATTGCACGTACAGCATCCCAGTCCAGCACAACTCACACACATGTTGGTGTAGCAATACTGCCATAATGCTTCCACTAGGAACAAGAAGTAGCAAAGAGACCCGGACTACACTGCCTTATAAGGAACTGAGAGCCGTGTGTATATTATGACACTCCAACAAATATTTATGTTTCTGGTCACAGCCAGCATTGTTTCTGCGACCTTTGACCTATATATGGCAGTAAGAATAATGGCGGAACATGTTTGGTGGAGAAACGAGTGTGTATATTAAAACTTGACAGATATATTTGGTAACCGTGCCGACCTATCGGAACCAATCAGTTTCCCTATATAGCGTATTTATAAGGTACACTTAAGAGTATTTACAAACACAGAAATACTGGTGTCAAGAACAGAAGAAATTCATACACCTAACAACAATGTTTTTGACTGTTCAGAGCAATGAGGGGGCCAGTTGTAAATGAAAGCCATCACAATTAACATTAACAAAACAATTAGTGATATCCCACTGCCTACAAACACATCAACACCCAGGGTAGACTAGCCCCGACTGGCAGGACCAAAGGCTCACACCCATGCGCAGTAATCACCTAGCAACCCAACAATCATAAACTGTATGTAACCATGGAAAAGTACTGAATATGAGATGAGATTAAACTTGTTGTCATGGCAACCAAATGAGCTGTACAGTATTGTTTCACGTACTTCCCTGAACACATTGGGTACAGAGGGTGTTTCATATATAGCTGAAATGTTTGGGTAAGTGGAACAATACTGTTTAAATGGAGAGCAGATTGGACCAACTAGCATGTCTCTAAGCATTCAGTACATTAGTCACTTGTCATCTGTGGGGTAGCAAAACTTACACAAAATAGCAGCATAAATAGGACCAAATGTTTACTTTCCGTGAAAAATTTTTATTTGTGAGGTTTGGATAAGCAGGAGCTTATGGATCACTAAAAGCAAAGTTCAGATAATTGACTCCAACAGAAGTCGTTTAGTTTTAGCCCCTCTCTTCACAGGTCGTGTGTATACAATAAACATTTGTAATGTTTCTGGTCACCGTTTCTGCGACCTTTGACCTATATATGGCAGTAAGAATAATGGGGGGGAACATGTTTGGTGGAGAAACGAGTGTGTATATTAAAACTTGACATTAACCCAAGACTTGGCTGACATATTTGGTAACCGTGCCGACCTATTGGAACCAATCAGTTTCCCTATATAGCGTGTTTCAAACAATTGATGCTCTATGCTATGAAACTAACCTGGCCAGTATGTTTGGAGGTTTCACTGTATACTTCCAAATAAAGAAATTGAAATTGAAAGCTATGCATGTAACTGGTGCTAGAATGTGAAGAGTTCTCAAGAAATTACATCGATTAGTATCATATGTACATACCTCGACACTGTCTCGTCACATGAACAAACACCTCATTATCATCGAGAGTGGGAGTAGCTAATGTGGGGATGGCACCTGATGGCTGCCTCATTCCCAGACTAGTTTGTGGAATGTAACAGCTTGGGAATGAGACTATCCATTAGGTCAGCGTGTACGTGTTATCTTACTTAACGAGGGGACAGCCAGATCCATGCACCCAAACGTTACATACCTCAACACCATGTCTCGTAACATGAGCACATACCTCATTAACACAAGAGTAGGAATGGTTAATGTGGGGACAGCCCACTCTCACCTGATGGCTGCCTCATTCCCACGTACACTAGTTTGTAAGAGAATAAAATGGCCTGGGAATGATCGAGACTACCTGAAGGCATGCCATTTGATAGCTTTCCAAATATGCAGCTGATTCAGTACTTAGTTAATTAAACAATTTGGCTAGCCGCAACAGAGTGTGTGTTAAGTGGTGTTGTTATAAAGTTGTTATCTTAAGAGGGTGTTGTGGATCTACAGCTGAACAAAGTGGGTGCTATAATTAGAGTACAGAACATCTCGTTAGGAAGTAAAGTGGCACGTGTGTTACAACAATAGTACATCCTTGCTCGGAGCTTGTCTTCCGTATTTACAACTGTCCTTAGACAAATTAGGTGCTTACACCACAGCTATCCCTGTTAATCACTGCTGTCTTAGCCTAGCTAATTAAAGGACAGTTGCTTGCTCTGTTGACCAAAACAAAACCATAGCAACCAGTGTGTAGGAAGCAAGTTTGAGATGGTCTGGCCGTATTGCACTGCAAAGCACATGCACGCATAATGTTCTGGGGCACGCCCCACCTCCCCTCCCCTCCCCTAGCTCACCTGGCACTCCACAAAACCATAGCAACTAGCAAGAGTGTTCGTGGCTTGCAGTGTTTATTTAACCTAAAGTAAACATGCAGGCACATGTCGCCACGAGTTTATACTATCCAACATAAACTACTAGTCAGATGATTCATCATCTTGGGGTGAGCCTGAGCAACCAGCAAACTTGCTGATTTACTAATTTGTCGTGGCACACAGCAGGATTTGTCACTGTCTACTGTCACATGAGCGTAAAGCCAAACTTGATGGTTGATGCATAAGTAGATAAGTCCTCGATCACCAGATGTAGCTATCGGTACCACATAGGCGTGAATTGCAGCCATTTCTCCAGCCAGGACAGCTACTGTGGCTACACATGCATGGACTAACCTTTACACTGAAACCATGAGCTGATTTTCTGGTGTGTTTATGAGCACTGTTCATGCATGGCCCTTACCTGATACCGTCACATGATGACCGTCCATATTAAAATTATATTGCCCGTGAGCAACCTGCCATTGATGATCCGTAGCGGCACAGGTAAGTTGTCATGCATGCTTCAACTTCAATGGTCTCCACTTCGGGTCGCCGTTGCTGTACTCTGGCAATAGCCCTTCACCAACCGAGTGCATGGGCTCGATCTTTGTAAACTTTAAATGCGCTTATTTAGGTATATGGCTGCAAGCATAGATAGATACACACACACACACATGCGCAATGCAGTCTTGCTAGTGTGGGGCTCGCTCAGGCTCACCCCAATAAGTATTGCAGCTAGAAATTCTAAATCCGTGATGAAATGCACAAAATTATGATCTCTTTCCTGCAACAGGAGTTTATGAAACTCTTCTCTGCAAGGCTTGCAGTGTTTGCTTAGCTTAAAGAAATATGTGTGTATTGTTACGTACATCCTTTGATATCTGTCGCTAAGGGGTATACTATATCCCCTGAAATCAGCATAAACAAGTATATTGTGGGAACAAAAACATGATTTCTACTAAAATTCCGAGCTCTTTTCCACAAGAGTTGTAAACACTGTAATCAGGCATGTATAAACAACCAGCCCCAAGCAAGCTTGCTGATGTTGCATTATCTGTTGCTAGGTGTATCCCTTGACTACACTTAGTGAGTATTTTGGGAAAAAATGTGATCTGATCTGTCTCCACTTATCGAGGGGATAAAGAGATAATTGAACTCTTTACGATTCCCTGGGAGATGCTCCTTAGAGAAGGAAAGAGCCTAGGGCAATACTAGCTCGTACCTCAACGGTGTTGGGTGTATTTGTTCGTTGAAAGGCTTGTAAACAACCTGTGATTTGTTTAGCCTATGTGAAACCGCATTGTGCTGTAGAATGTTGCTTAGCAACCAAATTTTTTAACTTGAAATGTGTGAAGGTGATAGTGGGGTATGGTGTTACTTCAGTCTGAAGATGGTGATCGAGGTAATGTGTACAAATTGTGGAAAGATCACTTTTGTCAATTCTGGAAAACTAATTGCTATTATGTTATAAACTCTCGATCACGCTAACTTTCAGCAAGAGCCCATAAGAACGGGCGGCTTGAGTAAGAGCATGTAACTCCAATAGAAGCCCGTAGTCCAGGCAAAATTATTGAACCGCACTAAAAATAGAACACCCGGTCACATGCTTAGCAACAATGGTTTATGTCTATGCAGCATGCCCAGTACTAAGAGCGCATAAGAACGGGCAGCTAGAGTAAGAGCGTGTAACTCCGTAAATTTGAAACCGGTCGGAATTTACTGCCAGTACTAAAAACAGTAACACGTACTGCGGATGCTGCGTAGACATAAGCCATTGTTGCTAAGCACGTGACCAGGTGTTCTATTTTTAGTACGGTTCAATAATTTTGACCGGACTGTGAGCTTCTATTGGAGTTACATGCTCTTACTCTAGCCGCCTGTTCTTATGCGCTCTTGCCAGTACATGTTACTATTTTTAGTACTGGCGGTAAATTCCGACCGGTTTCATATTTTACAGAGTTACACGCTCTTATACTCTAGCCGCCTGTTGGACACTGGTCTGTCAGAGTCTGGAAACTGTGGTCGCGTGGACGCAGTGTCAACTAGTTATCAATGTTAATCAATGTTAATTGAGTCCTTTGGGCATCAGTGTTCTGAGCTTGAATATCCAGTGGCGTTCTCTTTCGATTAGATTACACTGCAAACAATGTGTGTAAACAAAGTGTGTTTACTTACTCCAAGAAAAAGCACATGGCTTTGTTATATATTGTTGTCCTATTCCCGGTTGCTAAGCAACCACAGTACGCTATAGACTTGTGACGTGTTTGGTGGCCGTCCCCCACAGAAGACTAGCTGTCCCAAAAGTCTGGATTGTAAACACATGACCGTAGTCGTGGTGATGAGATAGATTGTCAAGATAACTGTTATGGGATGATTGGATGATGTTAAACAAACGAATGATTACAGGGTTAGACTCGCATGCCTGATCTCCCTCTCCTGTCCTGTCCTGTTGTTTCGCTGCCGAATTCGGTCACGCAACCCCCAACTGGGGGAGCAAAGCCAAAGGGTTCGAGGGATAGTCTTCTAGGTGGCCTCTGGTCTACATGTGTGGACTGTGAATCCTCCACGACTGTGGAACCATCTTTTGCAAGTTGAACACTGCAGGGCTCCTTGCTGCTCTGAAACCGGTTTCTGCCTTTCCGTCAAACACTTGTGTCTCTTCATGTCACTTTCTCTGCGGAAGGTACGCTGGCATTCTGGGCATTGTACTTGGGATGTTGCTTGCTCATGATGTTGCTCTCTGTAGGTGATGTCTGTACGGGCCTGTCTATAAGTAGCTCGCCACTCTGCCCTTGATGTTGTTGCCTTTTCATACCATGCATCTTCTGGGATCTTCATTTCTTTCAGGTCTGTACGGATCACATCCCTCCATCGCTTGCGTGGGCCTCCTCGTGGGCGAGGCTCTGGCAGCCAGCTGAATAGGCTGATCTTAGGTGTTCGTTCGTCGGGCATTCTGGCCAGGTGACCGAGCCATTCCAGTCGGCGTTTAGAGATTTTCTCTGTCACCGTTTCGCTGTCTCCCCACTGCTGCCTGACACTCTGAGATGTTATGTGTTGGGCCCACTGTTGCTGGTTTGAGATGCCTAAGATGGTGCGAATGCATCTGTGGTGGAAGGAGTCAAGTCTCTTGAGATCTTTCCTGAGAGGTGTCCAACAGTCAGATCCGTACAGCAGGGTGGAGAGGACACAGGCTTGATAAACTTTCCGCTTGGTCTCCACTCTAAGGTCCCTATTGCTGAACACTGGCCTGCGGAGTGTTCCGAAGGCTCTCGATGCTTGTGCTATTCTTCGATCAACATCAGGTTGCATTCTTCCAGATGATGCTATCACTGATCCCAAGTACGGAAACTCAGTAACACACTCTATCTGATAGTCACCCACAGTGATTGGAGCCCTGTCATCTGCTGTTGCTTTTCTTCCGGTCACCATCAGCTTTGTCTTAGGAATGCTGACAGTCAGGCCAAAATCAGTTGCTACCTCGATGTACTTTTGGAGAGCTTCCTCAGCACCTGCTCTTGTGGTAGCAAGTAGAGCTGTGTCATCTGCAAACTGGAGTTCGGTGAAACTGGTCTTGTTGGCGTTGCGGGTATACCTTCTGAATAGTTTGCGGTCATGTTTGTACTTCACGCTTATCCCCACTCCGGCTATGTCTGCCACTCTTTCCACCCAGCGTTCCACGAAGAGACATGCGTAGAGGTTGAAAAGTACCGGTGCCATGCAGCATCCCTGCCTCAACCCATTTTCAGCAGCAATTGGATCTAGGGAGTTTCCATCTAGCTGTATGGTGGCCTGCATGTCCTTGTGGAAGGACTGTATGAGTTGGATGGTGGAGACGGGTACTCCCAGCTTAGCAAGGGCAAGCCACATTGCCTCGCGTGGTACTGAGTTGTAGGCCTTTCTGAGATCGATGAATAGGAAGAATGCTTTTGTCTGATGCTCCCATGTCTTCTCCACTAGTTGGCGAACAACAAAAATCATGTCTGTGCACCCCCGGCCCTTGCGGAATCCGCACTGGGACTCAGGCAATTCCTCCTCAGCAAGCTGTTGTAATCTGTCTTGAAGTATTCTGGCAATTACTTTCCCAACCACATCAAGCAGGGAAATACCCCTCCAGTTATCACAGTTAGACAGATCTCCCTTCTTGGGGATAGGCACTAGCACTGCATCTGCCCAGTCCTTCGGAACATGTTTGTCTCTCCAGGCTGTATGGACAAGATCAAGCAGCAGATCCAGGAAGTCAGGGTTTTGGCATGCCACCTTCACCATTTCTGGCAGGATTCCAGAGCTTCCTCCAGCTTTTCCGTTCTTGATCTTACCAATAGCCTCCTCCAGCTCTTCTGAGGACGGTAATTCCGCCAGGTGCTGTCTTGGTGGTCTCTGCCCGACCTTCTCCAGTTCCGTAGGACTGAAATAGCTTTCAGTGTTCAGGATACCAGTGAAATGTCGCCTCCAACGCTGTTCCTTTGCTTTACTTGAAGTACAAGGGCGTCCCTCTTCATCCTTGATGTTACCAGTTCTCTGTGGCACCAGTCCTCTGCAGGCTCGTTGCATGTCACGGATACATTGCCACACTTTCTTCCCTCCAAATCTGCTTTCTTGTGCTTCATCTGCTTTTCTCTTGAACCAGGTGTCCTTGGCATCCCTCACTGCTTTACGTGCATCTTGCCGGGCCTTCAAGTATTTTCGGTGATCAACTGCACGACTGCTGCTGAGCCACTTGGTGTATAGTAGGTTCCTCCTCTGGAAGAGTGGTTCAAGGATCTCTGAGCTCTCTCGAAACCAATCTGGGTGTTGTCGTCCTTCCTGACCTAGAACCTCTTTTCCTGCCTCCACCAAAGCTGACCGAATTGCGGACCACTTCTCTTCAACCGTACCCTCATCCTCCCACACCTCTACGGCCTTTGTACCTACACACTCCCTATAAGCATCTCTATACATATCCGCTCCACTGTTTGCCCCACCTCTGCTCATGAACCGTGACACTGCAAACTTCTTCTTAGATATCTTGTTTCTGAGTTGGCAGTAACCCCCCTTCCCTTTTATCCTAATCTTGATGCGGAGGAGTTGGTGATCGGTGTTACACTCTGCACCTCGTTTAACGCTCGCATCAAGGCACCTTTTCTGGTCTCTTTGCCGTACAATGGCAAAATCGATGCAGTGCCACCTCTTTGACTTGGGGTGCTGCCAAGTGTGCTTGTGTATCGTCCGCTTGGGGAACCAGGTGTTGCATACTGTTGCCTCATTGATGGATAGGAAGGTTAATAGTTCGCGTCCAGCATCATTTATCTCTCCCAGTCCATGGGGACCACGGACACTTGCCCACTGATCATTCACACTAACTCTAGATCCTACTCGTGCATTGAAGTCCCCCATGATCACATAGCACTCACTTGGTGGTATGGCATCCAGTGCTTGCTGTAGCTCATCCAGGAACTTGTTTTTATCGGCTCTACTCGCTGCGAAAGTTGGTGCATAGCAAGAGAGGATGTGGATACGGTCTGAGTTGGCCCTTCCTGGTTGTAGCGTGGCTGTCACAAGTCTTGAGCTCCAGGCCTTCCACTGCTCCCCACCTGCTTTCCATGCCTTCACTGCTGGGCCACTAAGTGTGATCGCTACACCCTCACCTCTCTGTCTGGGCTCTCCAACTGGTGGTGTTGGTCGTCCAGCTGCCAGCACAATGCTTTCCCCCACCTTATATACTGCTTCACCAAACCACTTTGTTTCTTGTAGAGCAGCCACAGATATCTGGTACCGCTCTAACTCTCTCATTACTTGATCTATTCTTCTGTCATCAAAATGCCCTGTTTCAGTGCGTTGTCTTGCTGTCTCTATGGCACCCTCGCAGTCCAGTAGAGATCTCACATTCCATGAGCCCAGAAGCCACGCTGGTCTCCTTTGCTTTGCTCTCTGTGCAGACTTTGTCTTCACCTGGGAGTGCTGCAAGTTCTCCACAGGTGGGCGCTCAAGGGAAGATCCAGGTGACGCCATCGGTCGACGTCCTGTACCTGGATTCATCGTAATCCCTGGGCACATCGATGCCATAGCCCCGTTAGCCGGCAGGTAGTGATACACTGCCGTTCACCCGGATACCGCGTTGAGGAGGGGTTGGACTTTAACCGGGTCTCCCTCTCACACACGTGTGCACACACACACACACACACACACACACACACACACACACACACACACACACACACACACACACACACACACACACACACACACACACACACACACACACACACACACACACACACAGCACCACCCCCCCTCCTAGAACAAACACTCCGGCTGCTAGTGAATCCGCTGAGAAGCATGGTCACAACCAAACAGTTCAAACCAATCAGTGAAAAGATACTCCACCGATTGTCAAACTCACAGTTTGAACTCAGAATCAACCCAAAGGGGAGAAAGAACCAGCCACGTGTGTCAATCAGCCTCTGGCTCTTGGAAGGTTCAACGCTCAACCGAGCTGTCCCCCTAAGAGCTGAGCTCACCATGACACAGCCTGCTAGAAAACTGAAGCAGAAGGGAACCAGTTTTGAGTCCAAGATGACGACAAAGAAGACGAAACCGGTCATTGTCTACCAGAGCTTGGTGATTATGGATCTCCCCGATGACAGAGACAAAAGAACGACCCAGAGCGTTGCCGTGGCACACTTCCCCGGGGTCATCAGCCACAGGAATCTCCTCAACACAGACATTATCAATGTTCCCTTTGTAGAGCTAAAATTGGCAATACGGCAATTATTCCCTGAGCACTAATTAGAATCAAGGTGACAATTCAAGACGGCACGCTCAAATTATTTTCATTCACTGGCCTCACAGGCCATCAAGAATTATCACTCACAAAACCTTTCTGTCTTATGTGGCATAAACACACAACATCTAGACATCTACATGGCATTTTGAAAATGCGTTCTTTCAACAAGTGATTTTTATCACAATTCCTTTAATTATCTCTCAACATGCATGTTAAGCCTATTACTACATTGTGACAAATCTTTTCTATACAACTTTTATTTTCACAATGTCATCATTATGACATCAGTGCTATTGTGGTGTAAGATACATGTTGCGTGTTATGATATCATTCGTCTGTTAAATGTTAATTTTTAGCAAAATCCATCAGTAAACATGTATATGTATAAATAGTAATTTATGTACCATCTTTCTGCACAACAGAGCCACTGTATAAATTTCTCTATCCACTCATTTTTGACAATTTTTTACTTCAACAGGTGTGTTCATTTTAGTTGTAGAATTCTGTCTTAATTTCAAAATGCAGATGGCATGTAAACTATCACATTGTCCATCTGCCATATATTTGTCTTGTTGCCATAGAAACATCCTGCACCCTCCTCCCTTCTACATGTTGAATTGTATATCTGTAGATTTGAAATGTTTGTTTTCAGGTCGAAGTTCATGTCATCTAATTGTACAATGTTATGGTACATGTTAAAGTAATGTTGAAATTACAGTATATGTGTATGTGTGTGTTTGTAAATGGAAAATTAAAATGTTTTGACCCGTGAACTCATTGTTGAAAATTAGCTATAGACCTACTCTAAAGAGTCATTGAGGAGTGAGGTGCGGAGTGAGTGAGGAGTGTCAAGGGGAGGGGAGGGGAGATGTGCAGTACGCGGTATATTGCCACAGGTAAGTGCATCTACAGCTGTTTTATACACATGGTATAATGGCGGATAGACCACTTGTACAATACAGTGCCAACTCGAGTCAATTTTGGTACATCACATCAGCCAAAAATGGTTGAAAACTGTTCTGTTGAAAGGGTACATCCCACCCCCTCCCCTCCCCTCCACACTCCACACTCACACTACACTGTTCCCGCTGTTTACACCTACCAAGAGTTTTTCATGACATTCTTTCCCCCCCCCCCCAACCTACACCCTCACTTCCTGTCTACGTGGCAAGTGAAAACATTGTCCTTTTGTGGAAGGGAAAAGCATTTTCAGAATGCAACATGGACAGTTTTGTCACTGACAGTCACCACGTCAACATGTTTACAACATGTACACACAGTAATCTATCTTATCATGGTGATCAGTGGGTGCTCAGAATTAGAGACCTTTTAGCAAGCTTGGGGACGAAGAAGCGAGACTGAATCGGTACTGCAGGATTAAAATTTAATTCTCCATCTGTAAATATGCCGTATGGAATGTGTGTGGTTTGCTAGCATCCACTAGTCTCGTTCCCAGACCTCATACTGGATTGTATCGCACAGCTGTGGAGAGTTAGGCGGCGGGAACAGCCTGGGAACAAGGCTACCCAAGATAAGAATCTGTTTGTGGAAGTGTTTACAAGAGTTTGTTTACAGTGCTGTGAATTAATTGTTGGGAATTCCAAACTGAACAATTCAAACCTGAGTGTGAACTAATTGTTCGAGGCAAAATTCAGAACCTAAAAACATAGGAATCACTGTATGTGTGTGTGTGTGTGTGTGTGTGTGTGTGTGTGTGTGTGTGTGTGTGTGTGTGTGTGTGTGTGTGTGTGTGTGTGTGTGTGTGTGTGTGTGTGTGTGTGTGTGTGTGTGTGTGTGTGTGTGTGTGTGTGTGTGTGTGTGTGTGTGTGGGTGTTGTGTGTGTGTGTGGGTGTGTGGGTGTGTGCACGAGAAAAAAGATATCAATCCTTGCACATTGTTAATTTTTTAGATTTCTGAACTGAAAGGATGAAAGCCTGATTATACTCTTTCCTCACAGGTAATAGTCTCGCTCCCAGACCCCCAGTAAGAAGGGAGGAGGGTCTGGTGAATATAGTACTAAACTTTTGAGCACCAAGGAATTTTGGAGGTAACAATCTGATTGGTTCATTGGCCAATTATCTCGTATGAACTGGGCTTTCTACTTAGCTTTACACCTACTTAGGACACTTCTAATTTACTGAAGCAACTTCAAAGGCTTAGCAAATTCAATATCAATGCTAGCCTATGGTAGCCTTGTACCCAGGCTCTTCCTCCCCTGTTTTTCTACATGGGGAGGAGCATGGTTAAGAGGCTAAGCCTATGGTGTGATTGTGTACCCACACCCTCCTCTCTCGCGTGTATCGCACTGAGGGTCTGGGAACGAGACTATATGCACACTAGATGGTTTTCATGGGGTGTGGCTTAATGGGGCATGGCTTAAAGGGGTGTGGCTTAAAGGGTGTGGCTTCCATTGACCTCAGAAGGAAGGATGTGACCATGACATGTAAGGCCACACTAACCTGTGTGTGATGTACCGCACCCAGCGATATGGCGTGTACGACGTCTTTCCTCTCTCAAACACACGCAGAAAACGTATACACATCCCGGAACAGATGTACATTGGAATTTCAAAGTCAAGACTGACAGAGTTGATCTCCTTCTTTGCTGTCTTTGTCATGTCTGATAGATTCAGCTGCACGGGAAAGGAGAGGAGAGGAGAGGAGAGGAGAGGAGAGGGGAGGAGAGGAGGAGAGGAGAGGAGAGGGGAGGAGAGGAGAGGGGAGGGGAGGGGAGGGGAGGGGAGGGGAGGGGAGGGGAGGGGAGGGGAGAGGAGGGAGGGGAGGGGAGAGTAGGGGCAAGGGAGTGGGCATGAAAGGAATTAAACATACGACATGATATTATGAAGAATAAGTAGAAAGCCACGCCCATATATGGACATCATTAAAAATAGGGATGTGTGCCGGTGCAGCAAGCATGAGTGTGGTGAGTAGTGAAAGGGAGGTGTAGAAATATCATTTAGTGTTTGAGATATTCCCCCCTCCCCCCCTCCCTCCTCCTCCCCCCTAGTATATATACTAACTGTATCTGGCCATGGGATGTAGCATAATATACATAGGCATTTTCATCATTGCTATATATAGGCATTTTCATCATTGCTATATATAGGCATTTTCATCATTGCTATATATAGGCATTTTCATCATTGCTATATATAGGCATTTTCCATCATTGCTATATATAGGCATTTTCATCATTGCTATATATAGGCATATTACACCATGTAGCCACACATAACCAACCCTGCCAAACGCATCGGATTCTGAGGAAATGTAAATTATACCATATCAAGTTAAAGGCAGTTCATGGCAGTAGGTACTGTAAACAGCCGTGTTGCCAATAGCAACACCATATCAGCAACTTAAATCAGCAGCAGCAGTGAAAGCAGTGAAAGCTTGAATCAGCAGTGTTACATACACAAGTGCTTTGCGTACCCGTTGAGACAGTGATAGCCCAGCTGCAGCTGCGATATATATACCTTCAAAATAAGTAGCTGTTCGGACCCTCCTTCTGTCTTTTTGAGTTTCCAGATGTACGTCTTGTCTTGGAGTCGCAGTTCTGTGGTCTGTCCGGGACCCAGTGGCTCATGTGATGCACTCACTGTTGCCTTGGGAACTGGGATACGCACTATCACATTGGTCCCAGAACTTGGAGGGAGGGAGGGAGGGAGGGAGGGAGGGAGGGAGGGAGGGAGGGAGGGAGGGAGGGAGGGATGGAGGGAGGGAATGAGTGAAGGGGAGGGGGGGGGGAAGTGGAAGGAGGAAAGTGAGGGGGGGGAGGGAGGAAGAGGAGGTGGATAAAAGAGAATTGGGACAAGAGAGGGGAGATGAGGGAGGTGGGGGGGGGGGGGGGGGTGAAAGAAGGGAAGGTGAGAGAGTGGAATGAGGGAGGGGGTGAAGGAAGGGGATCAAGTAAGGGAGGGAGCAAAGGTGAGAAAGAAAGGTAAAGGGGAGGGGGTTAGGGGGTGGGTGGGTGGTTTGATTGAGTGAATGTGTTTAATAAACAGTGCAAGGAAGATGGCTCACGTTTTAGAATGCACTTCACATTTTAGCCTCAGGCAAACTCGCAGCGTCCTGTGATGTGAGGCATAGACGAAACACGAGTCAAGAAGTTTTGGGGAAGGAGGAAGAGAGGAAAGAAACAGGAGCGAGGAGGGAGAGAAAGAAGGAGGAAAGAAAAGAAGTGGGAAAGGAGAGAAAGAAGGAGGGAAGAAAAGAGGGATCTAGGGAGAGAAAGAAGGAGGGAAGAAAAGAGGGATCTAGGGAGAGAAAGAAGGAGGGAAGAAAAGAGGGATCTAGGGAGAGAAAGAAGGAGGGAAGAAAAGAGGGATCTAGGGAGAGAAAGAAGTAGGGAAGAAAAGAGGGATCTAGGGAGAGAAAGAAGGAGGGAAGAAAAGAGGGATCTAGGGAGAGAAAGAAGGAGGGAAGAAAAGAGGGATCTAGGGAGAGAAAGAAGGAGGGAAGAAAAGGGGGATCTAGGGAGAGAAAGAAGGAGGGAAGAAAAGAGGGATCTAGGGAGAGAAAGAAGGAGGGAAGAAAAGAGGGATCTAGGGAGAGAAAGAAGGAGGGAAGAAAAGAGGGATCTAGGGAGAGAGGGAGAGGAGGGAAGAAAAGAGGGATCTAGGGAGAGAGGGAGGGAAGAAAAGAGGGATCTAGGGAGAGAGGGAAGGAGGGAAGAAAAGAGGGATCTAGGGAGAGAGGGAGGGAAGAAAAGGGGGATCTAGGGAGAGAAAGAAGGAGGGAAGAAAAGAGGGATCTAGGGAGAGAGGGAGGGAAAAGAGGGAGGGAAGGAGTGAGGAAGGAGGACTGAGTTACTTTGGCAAGTCTCCATCTTCGACAGTGGTGTACACCCGGAATGGGATATTGTTTAGAAACTCGCCTGTCACTCTGTAGTTCATGAGTGTAAACTGTGTGTGTGTGGGGGGTGTGAGGTATGGGAGGGGGTGAGGTGTGAGTGGGGGAGAAGGTAACAATGTGTGAGAGGCTGCACTGACCTCTCCCTCTGGTGCCACGATGCTGAGTGTTCTGTCTTGATCAAACGTGTCCAGCCGAGCACTCTCGTGAAAGTTACAGTCATCCAGAACCACCGCCCCATACGAGTGCCTCCGCTCCTCCTTACCCACGATAAGATCCTCATTCAGACCAAGTCGGATTTCTGGTGGGAAAGAACAAAGTGTGTGGGGGAGGGGGGTGATGGGAAGGGAGGGAGGAAGGAGAAGGAGGAAGAAGGTGAGAGAGGGAAGGGGGGAGGGAGAGGAGGAAGGAGGGAGGAAGGAAGGAGGAGGGAAAGAACAAAGTGTGTGGGGGAGGGGGGTGATGGGAAGGGAGGGAGGAAGGAGAAGGAGGAAGAAGGAGAGAGAGGGAAGGGGGGAGGGAGAGAAGGAAGGAGGGAGGAAGGAAGGAGGAGGGAAAGAATGAAGTGTGTGGGGGAGGGGGGTGATGGGAAGGGAGGGAGGAAGGAGAAGGAGGGAAAGAATGAAGTGTGTGGGGGGAGGGTGAGAGGAAGGGAGGGAGGAAGGAGGAGGAAGAAGGGGAGAGAGGGAAGGGAGGAGGGAGAGGAGGAAGGAGGAAGGAGGGAGAGATCGGAGGAGAGAGAGAGAGAGAGAGGGAGGAAGAAGCTAACATACCAGCGGATCCTGCCAGGAAGCTCTTCATTTGAATACAGCCATCTAAGTGGGAACGCAGAATATTTCCCTGTGGGTGTGATGGTGTGAGTGTGTGATTGTGTGATAGTGTGTGACTGTGTGTATTGTGAAACCAGGTCCTGCCACTCACATTGGCTGCCACTAGCACAGTCAATCTCTCCAACAAGTCAATGAACAATTCATTCTTCTGCTGTCTCTGTGAGGGAGGGAGGAGGTATAGGGGAGAAAAGGGAGGGGAAGGGGGAAGAGGAAGGGGAGAGGTGGAGGAGGAGGGATGAAGAAATGGGGGAATGGGTGAAGGGGAGGGGTGAGTGAGGGGAGGGGGAAGGAAGGGGAAGGAGGAAAGTGAAAGGGGAGAATAGGGAGGGAGGAGAGAGGGGAGGGAGGAGTGAGGGGGAGGGGAAGAGGGAAGAAGGGGCAAAGAAGAGTGAATTGAAGGAGGGAGATGGGGGGAAGGGGGCTAGGAAGAATTTGTACAGTGACAATCACATGGACACGCCCATACCATGGACTCTAGGGAGGTGGCGATGGGCTTGTTGGCAGCGTGACTAGGTAACGTCTTCCCGGGCTGTGACTGCTTTAGTGCGGATGGTTTCTGTTCATATGTGATGTCACAGGGCTGGTTACATACATAGGACTTGAGGACCTCTGTTGAGGTCCCCTGAGGGTAGCCAAAGTCCTGTGGAGAAAGGAGGGAGGGAGGGAATGAGGGAGGAAGAGAGGGAGAGAGGGAGGGAGGGAGGGAGGGAGGGAGGAAGAGAGGGAGGGAGGGATGAGGGAGTGAGGAGAGAGGAAGGGAGGAAGTGAGGAGGGAGGGAAGAAGTGACAGAAGGAGAGAGTGAGGGAGTGAGGGGAGAAGGGAGTAAGGAGAGAAGTGAGGGAGGGAAGTGAGAGAGGGAGGGAGAGAGGAGAAAGACATAAGTGAAGGAGTGAGGGAGGGTGTGATGATGTGGAGGAGTGACAGTGAGTGTGAAGAGTGTGAGGAGAGTGAGGGAGTGACTAACAAGAACTTCGTCCAACAGTTCGTAGACCAGTACAAAGTTGAGTCGAATCGTCTCCTCATTCAGAACACCACAGTAGTCCTTACATAAACTGGCAACTCTGGAAGACAAGAGGTCAAAGTTCAAAAAAGGCTCATTCTCATGCAATATATTTGTAGTATGGCTTGTGGTACAGGTTGGTTGTCCACACACTGATTCAACTCATCAGCTCTTCCGCAAATCTGATTGTATTGCATTCTTGGTCAACCTAATTGAAACTAATGGCCTGAAATTAGGTATGGACTGGGTATCATTGCACATACCTGGAGAGGAGTTCAAGTATGAAGGCTGGGGAGACATTAAATTTTGTTGCACACACAAAGTAGAGTCCGTTGCGTTTGATGTACAGAAAATGAATGCCATCTCCACTATCCTGGGGAGAGAGGGAGGGGGGAGAGGGAGGGAAGAAAGTGAGAAGGAGAGTGATACGAGTTCTGAAGGAATGTCAGCCAAGACACAAGACAAAGATGCTACTGCACTGCTTAGAGGAGGCAGAAGAAGAGGAGGAGGGAGGAAGAGAGGAGGAGGGAGGAAGAGAGGAGGAGGGAGGAGAGGAGGAGAGGGGGATGTGTGATGTGGGGTACTGCATGGCTCACAATGGTGGGAGGGGGATGTGTGCCTTTTGTGTCCTTCCAGGACTTGATTTGTTTAAAGAAGATTTCCGCAGTACCACCTCTTGGGACGTCACCCCTGTCTGAGTGAGTCACGGAAAATAACAATGTACTCCAGTGAACAAACCATCATGTATCTACTTCCTGACTTACGTACATAACAGTGGGTGTGGTTTAGCCTTGTTCCCAGGCCCATACCCAGCTTTCCAGCAGCGCTTGCAATACAGAAAACAGTACTGCAAGTGACGGAAAGCTGGACAGTGGCACGGGAACGAGACTAGGTTGTGGGATACATCAGATCACTACACATGCCCTGATATTAAATACCAATATATAAACTCAACCTAACACTTTGTAATCATTCCTAACACTGATCGTATTTATTGTTGTGATCACAGTGATCAATGCAATCACAAATTTATGATCTCAAGTATTTTCAACACCGATCGCAGTGGTCAATGCGAACAGAGCCTCAACACAACAGCAGGATACAGTCTCTGAAGACAATGGTGTCTCCACGCGGAGAGAGAATGAAAAAGTGAGACAGCATTTCCGTAGCGTAGACCTTGAGGCGCCAGGCACATGACGCTGACTCAGCAATCTTAATGAGCCCCGTTCCAGACGCTGCATTGGAACGAGATGCCAATCCACTCTAGCCACACCCACTTGCAAACGCGAACCGTCTCTGCGCATTCGATATGGCCACTAATCAGGAGAGTTCCAGTATCCCGAGCGAGCGCTACTACAGAGATCGTCACTGTGCGTACAAGAAGCTACTTGCAGATCTCGCTCAACACTTGGGACCAGAGAATGTCAAGGTGATCGCCTTCAACTGCAGCCTGTCGGAAAGTCTGAAGCAGTCATCGGCGTTGGACGTGCTGGACTACTTGGACAAACATGCAAAGTTTTCTCCGACCAACATTCAACCGTTGGCTGAATTGTTGACGGACGCGTACAGAAACGATCTGGTGAATGATTACGTGGACAGATACCGACTGAAGTTTGGTACGGCAAAATACGTGGGCCGCAAATACTGAAGTCGATGGTAGCTATTCGGACGGGTTACGTGCCTACCTGGCCGATTGCAAATGCACGGTCTTTAATTTCAGGACAGTGCACGTGTAGAATGGAGAGCTTATAGATAGACCGTAGATTAATGGAAGGGCCAATTGCAAGAACCGGAGTGGACCAACCCAAAATCAAATACTGGAAATTGCATGACTGAATTAATTGCACAAAAATGCACATAGCTACATACTCTACAAACATAAGGTCAGAAATTTGAAATTGAAATATTCAGCAGCTTCTGAAATGAGTAATCCCATGTCGGGGGGGGGGGGGGGGAAGCATGCAGAGAGCCTCAACATTTATGGGTTAGGCCACTCTGGTTAATTCTCAGCCCTTCATATTACAATGATACATCGACGGGCAGAGATTAAACTTAATGCTGCACTTTTCACTTCAGCTTCAGTTGTAACATGCATGCAGAGAGCCTGGGCTGCCAACTGAGTGCGACCATATGTTGTGACTTTTTGCCAGTTGTACTGCATAAGCTGATGTTAGCTCATTCTTCAACTGCGCAGCAATTAAATTCGGTGTCTTGTGTTTCACCTGAAAGTCCCGAAATACCAATCTTGTGCAGCTTCTCTCCTTTTCTGTACATGTGTGCACAGAGACAAAGATTATAGTCAGCATAAACTGATATGTCAACTCATACCTCAACTACATTATACATAAATAGCTGTAAATCTGCAAAGTACTTGCGCAACTTCTCTACTTTTCTGTATATATAGGAAGACACAGTTCTCTGCCATTGCCACGGTCTGGAAATCAACATCAAGCTGCTAGAAGACGAGCGGTATATTCCAGTCCAGGTGTATACCCTCCTGTTCAAGAGATTGGAGATTCGCCAGAGAACAATCTGTTCAGCCCAACAGAGGACACTCTGCATGAAGATGAGTCTGCTTGCAACCAGTTCTCAAATGAAACGCAACCACCATCAGTCAAATCACGGATCCAGGCAAGTGGAGTAATCACTCAACCTTTGTCACACCCACAAACACTGATGGCAACAAACTATGCACACCCCAAGACCGTGCGCCAGTTCAATGACCAAATGCAACCTGGGGTGATACAGAGTGATCCACAGATGCCACAAGGTGTTAGCAACCGAGCCAGGGAAAATATAATACCCTCTGCAACTGCTCCCTTGTATTTCAGACGAACATCCACACCTACCCACATTCACCAGTCCCGCCGTGTCCACAATCACAGTGGGGAGTATGGGACTACTACCCCAGGTTCCATCTCATCTTCAAGCAGTATGCATGAAATGAATGATTACCACAGTCCTCTAGTCTCAGGGCAAGGGATGCTTTATGGTAGTTCTGCTGCAAGTGCAAATGCAAGCCAGGACCTGCAGCCAACCACACAGCTTGAGCACAGTCTTAGCAACACACACATTAGGTCAAGGGAACATCACTTGTGGTACCACACACAAGCCAACAGTTCTCAGGGAAGTTTGCTTTCTGAACAAGCTTTCGGGGACTTCACAACCCAGGCAAGCCAATATCCAACTGAAAACTACTTGAGTAATGAATCTGTTCCTTCCAAGCCAACACTTAACACCAATGGGGGATACATTCAAGCGTTTACCACAGCTCTACCAGATTTTCATCGACACACTTCGTCTCCTGCTGCAACCTCACGCTCTGCACAAAAACAAGCGTTATCTCATTCCTCATGTTTCACCCATGCTTCATATCCACGCAAGAAAACATCAGCAGCTGGTAGTACAGTGTCAGACAGTGGAGTGGAGATGGTGCGCATTAAAACCCCATCAGCTGGACCGAATAGCGACATCATTGAACCATGGATGAGTGTATCCCAAGACAAGGAACAGTTTGAACAGTCCTGGATACAGCCCCGACCCAGAGTGGTGTCTGTTTCAACTGGAGTCCAGACAGAGGGTGAAGATGGGTCAGAGAAAACAACATCGCCAGCTTCAGGGAGCCCTAGAACCTCGAGCTCACCCCAACGTCCTCATGCTGGTATAGGTAACGGTTAATAATTATTGCAATGTGGAGATTTTTTTTGGCATATGCCGTGAAGTGGCACCAAACCACAAGTAACATACTTAGTAGTCATCATGACACAACTGTAGCTTCTCAGAAATAAATCACAAGCTTACACAGGTGCATTCTTGTTGACAGAGGTGTATTCTTTAGTATGCCATAGTTGGTGTGGGAGTAATTTACAATCACTGTGTCATAACTTGCCCAACAATCAGCTTACTCACTGTTATTGCAGCAGTGATAACTCTGCACCATTTTGCTTTGTTTTGTAGAGTCTGAGGGCTGCAATGGAGGACAAGAGAAACATGTGAAAGTGAAGAAACATCGTCTCAAACTTCCGTTAGCCAAATACCGGCCATCAAAACCACAGCATACCTTCAAGTGGGATTTAAAGCGAAACACACTCAATAAAAAAATCTACAAACACAAGGAAAAAGAACGCATCACCTGCAAGAAAAAATTGGAACTGGATGCAGGGTGTGGCGGGGCAAACCCACGGCTGGTCTTCCACCTCGTTCCATATGGACTAGAGGATGATGCAGGAAAGAGTGCAACCCTTGAAATTGAGGTTGAGATTTCAAGAAAGACTCGAATGTCTATGCATAGTGCAACAAAGATACGGCTAACTGTTTATGTCCAAGAGATAAAGGAGGGGGGGGAATTTCTCGCTAGACATAAAAATATTGAACAGCCCATAGATGTGAGCAGGTTTTTCATTTCACAGTTTCTGACTCACGAACGTTTGAAGCACTCACGCTGTGACCAGATAGAAATACAGGCCTCAGCAGAACTGATCCCACATTCTGAGCACCCTCACACCCCAACAAACTAGCTACATGGTGTGAAGAACCATTTCCTGCACCCTTGTTAGCAAAATCAGTCAAACTCTCATGTATGCATGTTCATAATAAACCTGCATCCCCCATTACCTAGTCTCGCAAGCCAGACCCACTTCTGGGTCTGGCTTACGAGACTACCCATTACCATAGTATGTAACGTCACATCAAATTGTCAATTTACAATTTGTTTTGTGTTCATGAAGCTTTTCACTGTGTGAAGTTGAGAGTGGGTGGGGCTTCGGCTGTCTTTCGAATGTTACTGTTAAGGTAGGGCGGGGTAATTCGGAACGATTTTTTTCCGGTTGCTCTTTGCTTCAGCAAAACACCTACTATCACGCTTTAAGAGCTGTGAGGTTCAAGCTTTATCCATGCCCGACAAACGTGGCAGGTTATAGGTTTTTACCTTGTTTCTTGGCTGAACCGTCCCTACGAATACACACAGAAACGATCTGGTGAATGATTATGTGGAGGGGTTTCGAATGAAGTATGGTACGGTGTAAAATTATGATACATTTTCCACTTAATAACTGAATGAATTATGTTACCCTAATTAGTAAGAATGTAGTAAGCAGAGACATTGAGACTGGCAATTTACTACGTATGTATGCCTGAGTGACGGGTTTCCATTTTTGACAAGGAATTGTTAAGTTAGCTCATACCAGCAATCAATCATGCATGTATAATCTGCATTGGCAATACTTGTTCTCAAAACTAACTTGTGTAACTCCTTTTTTGTACCTATAGGGAGACACAGTTCCATGCCAGCTTCGGGAAATCAACACCTGGCTCTTCACAGACGAACAAACACATGCCCCTCAAACATGAAGCAAGATGCAGAGCCGTATTCCAGTTGCTGCACATACCCTCCTGTTCAGGAAACAGGAGATTTCCCGCCAGAGAACAATCCATTCAGCCCAATAGAGGACACTCTGCATGAAGATGAGTCTGCTTGCAACCAGTTCTCAAATGAAACACAACCACCATCAGTCAAATCACGGATCCAGCAAATGGAGACAATCACTCAACCTTTCTCACACCCACAACCATCAACATACGCACGTCCCAAGACTATGCACCAGTCCAGTGACCAAATGCAACCTGGGGTGATACAGAGTGAGCTACAAAAACCTCGAGGCAGTAGCAGTCGGGCCAGGCACCATTTAGAGAGTATACCTGGTTCAGTTGTAACTACTACTGCACATTTCAGACAAACATCCATACCTAGCCACCCACATACATCCTCACATCACAAATACAGTGGAACTAGTGCTCCGGGTTCTGTTTCGGCTTCGAGCAGTATGCACGATATGAACAAATATCACAACTTTGGGTCCTCAGAGCATTGTAACTCTGCTGCCAACACAAATGAAAGCCAGGACCTAATTTATGAGCCACATGACAGGACCGCACATCCATACCTCGAGGGCGGCCAACTTAGCAACACAAGAGAACATACCATGTGGTACCACTCACACACGAGCAACTCCCAGGCAAGCTTGCCTGCTCTTGAGGAGATACCACTACTACTATCAACCCAGGCAAGCCAGTACCCAGCTGACAATAGCTTGAGTAATCCTTCCAAATACCTGACATCAACACCCAGCAGCAGGGGAACCAGGGAATATGGTCGGGTGTCTACCACACCTCCACCTGATTTCTATCGGCGCACTTCATCTGCCGCACAACCACAAGTACACAAGAAAACATCTACCACAGCCAGTAGTACAGTATCAGACAGTGGAGTGGAGATGGTGTACCATAAACACCCATCTGCTAGACTGAGTGCTGATACCATTGAACCATGGATGAGTGTATCCCAAGACAAGGAACAGTTTGAGCAGTCCTGGGTACAGCCACGACCTAGAGTGGCATCAGTTTCAACTGCAGTCCAGACAGAGCTTGATGGTGAAGGTGGGTTAGAGAAAACAGATACATTGAGCCCCAGAACCTCCATCTATGAAGGTATGCCAGCCATGTACTATAGAATATCTCCACCCACATTATCCAGAGCAGGACAATCACTTCCATTAATGAGAAACATACATGTAATGCTTTAGGCTATGCAATGATTGGTATGTGTGGGAGTTGTTATTGTTCAGTACTCAAATAGATTATTCATATTCTGATACAAAGTTAGCTTATTCACTGTTGTTATAGCAATGACAGCTAGGTATATTTGGTTTTGTGTTTTAGAGTCTGAGAACTGCAATGGAGGACAAGACACTGGAAAACATGTGGCAGTCACGAAGAGTCGGCCACGTTCTGCCAAACGGAAACTTCCATTCTCCAGATCTAAACCACAGGACATCTTAAAATGGCATGTAAAACGAAGCACGCTCAATAAACCAATCTATGATCACAAGGAACAAAAACACATCACCTGCAAAAAGAAGCTAGAACTGGATGCAGGGTGTGGCGGGGCAAACCCACGGCTGGTCTTCCACCTCATTCCGTATGGACTAGAGGATGATGCAGGAAAGAGTGCAACCCTTGAAATTGAGGTTGATATTTCAAGAAAGACTCGAATGTCTATGCATAGTGCAACAAAGATACGGCTATCTGTTTTTGTCCAAGAGATAAAGGAGGGGAATTTTCTCGCTAGACATAAAAATATTGAACAATCTATAGATGTGAGCAGGTTTTTCATTTCACAGTTTCTGACTCACAAATGTTTGAAGGACTCGCGCTGTGACCAGATAGAAATACAGGCCTCAGCAGAGCTAATCCCACATTCTGAACACCCTCACACCCCAACCAACAGCAAATAGCAGTCCCTGCACCCCCCATTACACTCATCAGTTGAACTGTGATGTTCATGTGTGTATGTGCTCATAATAAATCTGCACCCCCCCCCCCCCCCCCCCCCCATTACATAGTAATAGCGTCATATCAAACTGTCATCTAGCTTACAATAGATTTTGTCATGTCCTAAATAAACTGTGTAGGTGGGGCTTCGTTCCCAGGCCCTGCGTGTTCGTCGCTTGCAGTACCAAATTTGCAAGGCCTGGGAAGGTATGGCCGCATGCGCAGTAGTCTCGTACGTCCCCAGACCTAGTTTTCGACAAGGCCGCAGGGCGCGCGCGAAAAATTTGGTGTCTGGGGACGAGACTACATGCGCAGTAGGGATGAGGCTATTATGCTCAAAAATTCACCCATTATGCTATGCTAGAATGCTTCAAACTATGTCCGATTATGCTCTTGGTGTGTCCCTATTATGCTCATGCAGCAAGTTAATCAATTAATAGAATTTAGTTAAAACTGCGCCCCCAAGATGCTCACACTAACAAAATTAGCGCTGTTGATCCACCCTTTAGAGCGTAGTGCTACTTAGCTGCTTTTATCATGATCTTTGTCAAAACAAGCTTCACCACAAAGGAGGAGTCAGACATGAAACATCCCTTATGAATAGAAAGGCACACCTCTAACAGTTCATACCCATGCGCGCGCAGCGGAAGCACCTTACGCACTCAATGTTACCTTCCGATTATTCCCGATTATGCTCGCTCCGCAGAGCTACCGATTATTCCGGAAACTATGCCAGCATATTAGCCGCATCCCTAATGCGCAGTACAAATTGTGGGCGGGGCTGCATCAATGACGCCACATGGTAGCCTCGTTCCCAGGCCTTCAATCACAGCTAACGCGGTGCGCGTTAGCTGTGATTGAAGGCCTGGGAACGAGGCTAGCCACATGGACCGTGGATGTACTGCAGCCTCGTTCCCCGACCATCGCAGCATTCGCGATATTCCATGCGTACGTCGCTGGAGGAGGCGGGGCTCCCAGTTGTGTAGTTCATGGCCAAAGCGGTACCGTTTGTCGTGTTTCCTCCTGGGTGCAGGGTGTGCGTAGAGGTGGGGACCGGGGAGGCTGAGGACAGCGCCGCGCGCATCCAACAAGAGCTCCTGGGCAATCTAGAACTGCCGACAAAGGGGGCGTGGCACATGTTAGAAACCTGGAAGGGTTGTGGTAAGATTAATCCCCCAGCTCCCTCATTGACACACTCCCCATATCTAGTTTCTCTCCTGACCTACACGTGGAAGATTTTCATGGAGTCTGGCTTAGTATTAACATCCAGAGAGCAGCTGGCAGCTGGATGCTAAATGCAGGCAAAGAATTGTTACATCACTCCCCTAAAATTATTGACAAGGAAGAGAAGTTTCTGCTGCCTCCTAATTGTGCATTTACCCGTCAAAGGTGGTTTACCCCTCCCGTGCATTAGAAACATCTATAGAATGATAATGAGAGCTGTTGGTTGCCTGGTGTTTGTAGCTCATGTGGTCAGACACTGGGTAGTCTTGTGCCCTGGTCTGGTCACCAAGCAGGCCTTGGGTTCAATTTTCAGCAATTACAGCCTTTTACATCATCTCATAACACCAAACGTATCTTTATTTGTGTTGTGTTTTGCATTAACATTAATTGATTGCGTTTCTTCTCAGAGCGACATGTGTCTCCTAATGCACACCTGCTTCCACTGTGGGAGGGATGGGGGGATGGAGAGGGGAGGGTAGGACCCCCCAGATTCTGCCTCAAACTACCTCCACAGAGCAAACAACAAAAACAGCTGAAGAAGAGAAGTGAGTTCCTTAATTCCTGCTGTTTGCTGAGTTGAGATGTCTCATGGTAGAACCTTTTCTCTTGCCATAGGACGAGTTAAGAAACTTCACAAGAGGCTGGCAACTGATCCGAAGATCCTGTTGTCTGGGAAATTGACTTACAGGGTAAATAAAACTGTCTGTGTTAGATCACTGACTTGCATCAAGCACTCAGCTATCGTTACAATGGAAGCTTGAGCTTTATGGTTGAATGTATAATTATCAAATCATGGACAATCCTAGCATCATTCCCAGGCTCTCCG